>JABXWE010009420.1:0-35159 GCA_014611495.1 Limonius californicus | reverse complement strand
ACATTAATTACACGGGAATTAATTAGAAATTGTAGGAATGATTAACAACAACTGGTCATCGTATGGGAATTGCCGATAAAGTGTTGTTGTTATTGGGAACTGTAGGTATGTGCACTCTATGTTAATTTTGGGCTTCGCATGACTATGGTATACAAAGTGTATGATTTGTGAACAGCACACTGGGAATTCCGTAAGTGGTTGTAGGTGCATTACAAGAGAATTACGGACTTACGATCATATTTATGTAAAATTAAACCCGTATAAGATTTGCAAATATAAGGAATGGGAACACATTTATTAAATATAATCGTGATGGGTGGATCTTGTTGACATGTCACAAGATACATGGTATATGATCGTTACGGCCATTTTGTAAATACAGTAATTTTATAAGTGTTAACTAAACTTAACACACATGTAAATGTTGTGTAAAGAAAACTTAAACTGCAAATATCACTATAACAAAATCTATAGTTTCTGTTCTGTTGCCGTAATATATGTAGTCCTTATGTGGTTTATGTATTATTTATGTCATTCGACGTATCAGCACCTGAAGTATCGAACGTTAACTATCTTACAGTTTTAACAATTTTCTTTGATTAATCGAATATCTATCTAAACCCTGAATTTTTATCAAAATGTTTGCAATTTCAATAGAGTCTTCATCCTATTCGGTATAAAAACGTAAAAGCGTACTGGAACGGGAGTTTCGAATTAAATTTTTGGGTCCACTTCAGCATAATTTCATTAGTTCGATTATTTACCAGGGACTGCTTGCAAAATAAAATTCCTGAAACGGCATTCCTTCGCTGTTATTGCGAGGAACAATATGTCAAGTGCATCTTGATTACCTGTGCATTCCGTTAACAGCTAGCTCATCTATTTACTTTCGAATCCAAGGATGAATTAAATACTGTATAAATTGCAAATGTTATTCGAGCGTGCAGGTGGATGTTTGATTTAATTTGCATTGCATTACAAACTCGTGTCATAGAGTACGCATTGTGGGATTTCCTCGTTCATTATAGCAGAAGCCCGTACCATGAAGTAAAGGTGTAAATTGAATTATCCAACAAAAGGTTCACACAATAAAACTCAATTCGCCACGCTAAACCCACTAATACTTGGTATTATACGTTTTTATTGTTTCTTGTTTTCAAATCCCGCCGAAACCGTTCGATTGGCATAAATTCGCTTTTATTGCAGCTCATTTCGGCCGTTGAAGCTTATTAAGTTAGGTAAATTATTTCAGATATCTTCGTCCTTTTTTTCTGTTTTTTTGTGCGGCGTGTTAATTAGAGAGCCGCCGCAGAACGCGACCGTTTTTTCTTTATTTATTTTGTCTAGTCGCGTTTAATTATATGCAAACTGCTTTCCCCACGAATGGTGTGGGTGTCGTCGCGAATATTTTCGCGTATCTTAAAAATTCTTTGGAATTAGATATCGGTGCAGAAATTTTAGTGGAATAAATCGGCGATAAATATAAGCGGTATGCTGTACCGGCTTTCATGTCCGCAAACTGTGATGTGCCGTAACTCTGACGTTAATATGACAAATGGTCGAAGTTACATGGTAAGATTTTTCAAAAGAACAGTTTCAGGCGCCTCCAAAAACCAGCCCGGCGCTCCATGCGGTCGTAAGATCTCTTGGCAGTCGTAAGTTTATGTAACACCAAAATCATACTTGATATCGATTCCGGCTGCTTTTTACTCCGGCGTCTCGGAAAAAGGGGGCAAAATGAAATAAATGTATAGCTTTTCATTTGCTTGATCGTCGCTTTCTTTGTTACCTATATGTACGCTTTCAAAAGAGTTTTGCTCATCCCACGAGCGATTCATGCCCATTGTGGGCTGACGTGCGATTTCTGATTTCTTTTCTTACGAATCGGAGATTATATGTGTTGCCGCTTTCCGGCGCTTTTTTAAAACGATCGAGCTTAATGCTCCTAACACGACAGGCACTGAAAAGCTCGCTATTGATATGGTGACTGCGTTAAAAATATTAAAACCCTTGCTGTAAGAGATACTATTGTGTATGGTACGATCAAAAATGCGGAAGTTAGGGATTTTCTAGAACAGAATGATGGGCATAAATAGAGCTTTTCGGAAAATACTTACATTCGCGTACGTAAAGGTATGGTGAGATTTTAATGACATTTTTGATTATTTCAACGTATACATTTGGAAATAACGTTTCATTTCCCTTGTACTGCCTTTAATTTAAGATTTCACAATAATCTACAATTACTTGTAATTAAATAAATTAAAAAACCTATAATGTAGGCACAGTTCCTACGTAGGTGGAACAATATAAATCTCACAACATTTCATCAATTCATTAATAGTATATTATTATACGAGTTTCATAACGGGCTTATTGTAGCACGCGTGGGTTTGGGGCACGACGAGCGTAGCGAGGAGTGCTCCAATGGAACAAGTGCTACAATGCCCGTTATGAAACGAGTATAATATACTATTTTATCTACTTTGAGATACTTGTTATGTAGAAATTCAAAATTTCTGATAGAGTTTGTGGTTATGTATATTCGACATCTGACATTTGTCGTTTTATGACCAAAGTGAAAGCAAATGTCACCAATCTTAAAAACCAAAAAGTTACCAAAAACAATTTAATAATAGAGGAGTTTATTACCAAAAACAGTTTAATAATAGCCTCCATTATTAAACTGTTTTCGGTATCATAATGGACCTATTATTAAATCAAAGTAGATAAACAATTTTTTAATATTCCACCAATTTTTTTAAACAACTAATATAATAATGCTTAAAGAAAAACGGAAATTATTACCTTTTTTTATCGATCTTAAGGCAGCCTTCGATATGATGGATAGCAAGGAACTATGGAAAATTAAGGATAGAAAGGGAATACATCTTGTAATAGGTGGAAATAAACTTTATCAAAAAACAGTAAATATAGTAAAGGTCTATGGAAAGGGGACAAGAAGATTTTGTACAGAAAGAGCACTAAGAGTAGGATGCCCACTGAGTATAATCCTGTTCCTGATGTATAACTCAGATTTAGAGGATAAGTGAAAAGAACGTAAAGCAGGAGGAGTAGTGATAGGCAGGAAGCAGATTTGGTCACTAGCATACGCAAATGATATATTATTAGTAGCAAAAGAGACGGAGCAAATGAAAGACATGATAGCACGATTCCAACAATATTTAGAAGAAAACAAATGGAGTTAAATGTGGAAATAGTTAGGATTTTCATTTTTAGTAAATGAGGGGGAGGAGAGAAAAAGGAAAAGTGAATGTAGTACGATAAAGAATTAGACGAAGTAAAAGAAATAAAACATCTGAAACACATTTCAAAGTAATAATGGACAAGAAAAACATTCAAAAGAGACGACAGGTAAAGCTATGGAGGCGACCGGACAAATCTGTAAGGAGACCATTTGGAGAGAACTTAAAAGAAGAAAGGGGGGTTAATGCTGTTCGATACAATAGTGAAAAATATAATTAGTAAAAAGTGTGTAGCAGAAATATAGGGCTGGGAAGAAAGGGAAGAAGTAGAAAAATTCCAAATAAAGTATCTAAAATGGCTACTGGAATTTGACATAAACACATTAACACCTGTATAGTGAACTACTAGGGAAGCGATAAGAAGAAAGTTAAGAATAGAACGGGAAGACAAGGCAGTAAAATATAAAAAGAAGACGAGAGAAACGACAGATAATGTAATACTGGCGGAGGGCTGGAAGGAAATAAGAAGAAATGAAGAGAAAGAACTAGATAGAGACTACTACCGAAAAAAACGGATATCCACACAGGAGGTAAAATGAAGACGCCAGGAAAAGCAACAAATAAGAGAAGAGCTCGGAACGAGAGCAGGAACAATATAACCGTATAAATAGCAACACAAGCAACAAGACATGCAGGTACACAACAACATTAGCATTACTCGAATATGCATAAAATAATAGCAAGATATGAAGAAAAGCCATAGGAAAATATCGAAGAAAAATTGAAAGAAAGTGTGTAGGGTGTGTGGTGAATGGGTAGAAACAAAATAACATTTAATGTACCATTGCTAGAAAATTGAACATAAAAGTGCTGGAAAAAACGGTGAAAGGGGTATTAAGCGAGAGTGGTAGAGGCATAGGGTGGATGAAAGAATTACATAGAAAGCCAAAAATAGGATACATTTTGGTAAATTGTTTTGAAAAACCAAATTAGGTAACAAATCTAAACTATTTTTGTAAATCAGCAATAACAATAAATACTACTACTGAAAATACTTCTACTATAAGTATTCTATACTATACTATAAAATTCTCTATAATTATAGAATACGTTTTAGAATTTAATAACAATTCTTGTAATTCTTATACAATATTCCTACAATCCCTACAACATCCAAGAAAAGTCCGGAGTGTCTTTAATACTATAAGATACAATGGTAAAAGCCAGTAATTTGCCCATTTTTGCATATCACAAACAGTGTAGTAACAATTTGAGTATTAAATTTATTGAACTTGGAACAAGATTGGAAGTTTCACGATACTAACAATTCATTCACAAGTTTTTGACTATTATATTACATACACCTTTGTTTAGAAAAATAACAAAAAATTTACCGCATTCAAGGTTTCAGTTGAGCCAATTGAAAAAGTTGTTTATATTTTTTAAATGTGTATAAGAAGTCGAAAGAAGTTATTCTAACCTGTTTTTGTATGTATCTGCGAACACCTACATTGTTGCCCGATTGCAATGTTAGTAAGTAATTGAAAATCGTTTAGATAATAATAAAAGTTCATATATGATATTTCAAGAAACAATTTAGGTAATAAATAATTAACAAACAAAAAATATTCAACTAGGTACATTAAAATGTTTTTTAGAGTAATTTTCAGTTTCTAAAAAAGCACTATGACTACCTGAAATTCGTGTAATTGTGGAATAATCCACAGAATTATCATGCAGTTTCTCAAGTTTCATAACATTCTCATATAATGTCTATACAGTATCTATAGAATACACACATTTTCTGATGCTCGCTACAGCTGAGAAATATTCACATTCCTAAGAAACATTTCGTAAACTGTGCTCCCAATTGCCAAAATGTTATACAATACCTACAAAATGGATCTCTTTTCAAGATAGATGAAATTATTTTAATAGTTCTTAAGTTCTCAAAAAATCCCATAACTTTCAGGGTTTTAAAATAATTTAGTTAGTCCTATTTCTACAATTCGTATATATTGCCATAAACCTAAAACTCTTATAATAGTGAAAAACGTATGTATTTGCTCCAATCCCAAATAATTTTCGTAGAAGGGCTACTATTTTCATACAGATCCCTGCAATACACACAGTATCTCAGATATTTCTATTATAAAAATGTATTGAATTTGTTCTTCAATTTCTTACAAAAATTACAACAAAACTCCTAAAATATTTCCACTGATTCCAAAATAATTCTTATAATTCTTAGCATTGTAGTTTTTGGACAATTTCTCGGCAATGCTTTCACAATGCCAACAATTCCGAAATTCACGGCATTTAAACATACAGTATTCATACAGCCTGTGTGAACGGGCGTAAATAATAAAAATACTTGCAATCCCCAACTGTTTTTTTAATAAATGATTTCCCTGTATAGCAAACACTTCATAATTCCTAAATCCTCGCTAATATCTTCAAGATAGGTATCATAACGTCAAACTTTCACAATTTCTAAGTATTTTCAAAAAACACCCTTAAGCTCCAAACAGTTACACGATTCCACAACTATAACCTAACTAATTTCGTTCCAAAATTACCAATTTTTAAGCAAATTCTCGAAGAACTTTGTAATTCTTTAACAGTTGTTATACAATATCTTCAAGGCAGATATAAAACATTTTTTAACAATTCGCCTCTTTAAAATTAAACAGTTTTACTGTGTTCAATTTTGGCTTACATCTGAAAAGGTTGTCACATCGATCACAGACACGGCAGTGGTCCCCAATCTGTCACAAACTGTTAACTAACCAGAAGATTAACTTGTATTGTTAAGACTTATCACTAACAGGCGGGTCAACCGGCAGTTGATTTACTCTGGCTTCTGGCACATACCTTTATCTCTTCTTTAAGTAGACATCGAGACACTGGAGCTAAGTAAAAAAGCTGTTAGTAAATTTAACTGGTGGCGTCTATATTCAGAGGATTAGTATTGGGTAAAATAACTACCATGTTATGAATCTTCTTAAGTGATTTACCCTTTTAAAAGCAGGTATCGATGACGATATTCGCAAGCAGTTATTGTTGGTGTTGCTTAAAAGCATTTATTCAGGAGCTTTGGTGATACTTTGACCTCTGTTGCCTAAAACTTTATATTTATGGTCATAACATTTTCATTTTTGAAAAATATTTAGAGAACTACAAAGGAAAATTGTAATGAATTTGAGATTATTGGAATATCTACACAATTTACAGGATAATGTAAAAATTATGATTCCTAGAATTTACTGAACAACGAGGAAATTACTTGCGTTTGGAACTTTATGGAAGCATGAGAGACCAACTATAAAATTTTTAGAGATACTTGAATGCGAAGTATATTAAAAACTATGAAAGTACCGCTATCAGCTTTATGGGTTTAGTATCAATCTATAATTATCGATTAAAAGTAACCGCAACGGAATCTAAATTCTCGTAATAATTCCGAGTTTTATAGCACATAAAATTAAACCACAACACTGCCAAATGATGTACTGATGTAAAAGCGTGTTATAGTTGGCTATTACCGAATAGCTTAAAACTCTGGTACACCCCTATCGTTTTGATTGGAATGAATTGAATTTCTCTGAAGTGTTATGGCATAGAAATTATGAAATTTCATGAGAAGCCTGGGAACTAGCAAGAGATTAAGTTTTTCCGTAGGTATATTTAAGACTTGAAAGATTAAGATTTGTTTTTTGAAAATAAAGCTTGGTTTGTTATATATTTCTGAGAAAAACAAACACAACTAATTTTTTGCGTCAAAATACCGTCGGTAATAGTGAAGGAAAAGAACTCTACGAGAAAGTTTCACAACTTTTAATGCTCTACAAAGAAATACTTGTTAAGGCATTTTTAGTTTTTGAAGTATAGCAAACTAATAATACTAAAGTAAGCACCCTTAAGAATCTCATTTTTTTCTCTTATTATAAACTGTGTAAGGTTTTATAAGCTATATTAAGAAGGTACTGAACAAGCAAGCTATAAACGTCAACTATTATAGTCGGCCATAAACAAATTTCTTTTCTAAATGTTAGTAATCATGCGGCAAACTATTTAAAAACGATATGCCTGTCCAGGCCTAGATCAATTCTGTTCATGTTGTTGCAGCTAGAATATAGGATGATATAAATTTAATAAACAAACTAGAAACGGAGCAACTGAATGAAAGTGCTGATAGAATTTCAAGTTTACATATCTCTGTATTAAATCTGAACCGTCTTAACTGAATGTTAGTAGATTTGTATAGTTATACTGTTAAAAAGTCTCCTTTAATTCGGGAATCATGACTTACAAAGATACTAAACAATAATAAGTATTAGTTGGGTGTGGCTATTGCATCAAAAGTGATTTATAAGAACTTATTCAAGGGAGCAAGAAGAAAACAATGATTCTAGCTTTTTAAGGGTAAGGATTTGTTAATTTTTGTCGTTTTGAATATTCAACTCACGAAAATTTAGATTCCACCACCTATATAAGTATTTATCCTGTAAACGCAATGTTGGCCTTTAAATACCTTCAATGGAAGTTATTTTTCGCACCCTATCAGAAAAATAATCTAAATATACATTCGTGGATATTTTCTCTTTTGAAATGCACTTTGCCCCTTAAAAGCGTAAATTTGTATAAGTGTTACTCTTTGCACCTTAGAGAAATTATATTAAAACTACCATCACAGGTATTTAATTCCATAACCCTCTGTTTCAGCTAGTCTTCTTACGTAAATTGTAAAAAGTTATGTTTACAAGAGATGTCCTAAGTCATATCCGTCATTTTAAACACACGTCTCTATTACTCTTACAATGTTGTTTATGGCTTGTCTGAGAACTTTTCCATCGGTGGATGTTAATACTTCCTTAATCGTCCTACGTAACTTCTCGCAGTATTGAAATATATTACTTGTCTAAACATAAACCAATAAATTAAATTTGTATTTAGTTGTCGCATCATTACTAATACAGTGCAAGCCGCTTAATGTGATCACATCGTTACTCGGGTTTTTTGATAACAATAACGGGTTGATAATAACAAAAGGTGAAATTATACCTTAGTTGCAACAAAAAGTTTCCCTTTTTCTTTTCTTCGGGAGTTCTTCCACTTAGCGAACCAGAGTTTAAATGCAGAATCCACTTGGTCGTATTTTCCAGTACAATTTCTTTTTCTGGTTGTGAAATGTTTAATTTTCTTGCCGCATTCCACTGAGCTATTTTCGACAACTTATCATCTGCTGTAAACTGTTATTGTTTTCTTTTAAGCTTATAATACGTTGCTTTTTACGTCAGCCATTGCAAAGAGTTACTATAGAAATTAGTTAGCTGCTGCCAACCACCCTGCACGCTGTTAACTTACGAGAACTCGAACAAAAAATGCGTGCAAACAAGAATATTGCTCGTGCACGAAAACAATTTTAAGAAAAAATTGTTAACATAAACCGAATTCATGATCCTTATAATCGACGGTTTTTCTATGTAATGGTATAGGTCCAGCCCGTTCTTTGGGAAAGTGATAATAATACCCGAATGATAACATTATCCCGGATTCCAGTAAACGGCGTGCACCGTATTTAGTGAAAGTATTCTTCTACTGTAAGATCTGATACGTTCTGTTTGAGTATCTTAGTAATATTTAAAAAAGTATGTAAAACCTTAGTCGGTAAAAGAAACAAGAACAAAGTTTTAAACTAATTCTAAGCTTTCCAACCTGACATGATTTGCCAAGTGGCAGGGCTTTAAGTTATCAAACATTCTTCTTCTTCTTCGAATGCTTTACCTCTTACGAGACGTAGCGATCTTTTCTCCTATGCCTATGTTGCGCGTTTTAAAGTACCACAGACATAGAGGACCTGCAGCTTAACGTGGGCTCCGAACCACTCCAGAGAAGATTTACTAGGCAGAATACCTTGCTGGTTTGCCATTGCCTTGCGAGGGAGAACGGCCGTTAAAACTCCGATGTTCCGGTACTGACGATTCCTATCAAACATTAGAAAACTGTTAATTTAATTGGGTATGCGTGTAAGAGTAAGCCATTTTCATAAACCCATTTTTCTTCTGTGTGTAAGCCAATGCGCTGTTAACTACCTACAATGGAGTAGTTTCTATGAGCCCTCTTTACACGTATGCCGGACAGGAGGCTAACAGAGAACAGAGAAGAGAACCACTACATGGTTTGCGGTTGCCGAAGATGTTCGTATAATAACCGTGACCGACGACTTTACGTGCCCTCAGAAGCAAGACCGGTTGCATATGCCAATATATTGCTCCACCCAACCAAGTACTGACCAGCGCGGATTATGCTGGACTAAGAATACCGTTTGACCGGCGTCTGCAGTGCTCCGCTATGCGACCCATTGTTTATTAAAAATGTAATTAAATTTCTAACACTGGAAGTTATTGGACAGCAGAGTTGCAGCTACCACGACAATGTATGAAAGATAAGCGCAGGTCCCAATAACGATACTGGCCCAAGAAAGAGGAAGAAACTATGAAACAAACCGACAGCAAAGAGCAGATACAAGAACTGACATATGAGATGTGGCAGGCAAGGTTGGAAAACGCCACAACAGGGAGATGGACCAAAAGACTGATAAAAGACCATTTGGATAACAAAAGAGGTAACATGGACGGGCCACTACGTCACGCAGTTCCTGTCGGGGCATGGGTCATTCAATGCGTATCTAGCACGAGTAGGGAAGATAGAAGAACCAGCATGTTCCATATGCGTAGATGAAGCCGATGCCCCAAAACATCTTCTAAAGTGCCGAAGATGGGCACGACAACACCACTTAGAAGGAACACTAACCCCGGATAACTTCGAAGACCATGTAGAGCGGGACAGTGGAACAAAATCCGAGATTACGTATCCCAGATTATGCGGATAAAGGAAGAAGAAAAAAGAAGAGTGCAAAGAGAAGAGGTAGCAGGCGAAGATCGAGACGCAGACAACTAGAAATCCAGGAGATGGTAATTAGAGACAACTACGGAAGTTGATTAAGCCGAGTAACGAGAATAGAAGAGAAGAGAAGAACCCGACGTGACGGAATTGTTCTAGTAGATACCATGGTGGGACAGCAGACTGGCCGGGAAGAAAAGAGGAGGGGTTTCCCACTAGATGAGGGAGGATTCCCACACTGCCACGTAGAATGCGGGAAGCCCATAAATGGTTTCTCCTCCTTAAAACAAAGAAAAAGGTCAAGAAATCTACCGGGAATTATCGGTGGTGTTGAGAAAATCGTTCTTAATCTAAACCACAATTTCGTTAGTACATTTGATCAAATTGGACACATGCAGAAACATGGAGACTCTTTATGAAAGACTCATTTGCGGCCAAAACCGATGGCTTTTATAAATCAATTATATACATTGATTTAAAAAGAAGAGTCGTGATATATTAACTATCATTCATGCTTCACGTCAACGCCTCCTCGCCTAAGTCTAAAGTTGCAGCTGACATAGTCCCTAACGATTCTTGCATATTTAAAAATCTAAAGCGACATTTGACGCGAAGAATATTACAGGGAGCTTTTAAAATTGAAACAGCAGAAAATAAGGATTACGAATCCTAAGCAAAATATTTTTTTAATAACCTCTCCCCGAGAAATGTCTAAGTATCAATTGGGATTATGTGGAAAAATAAAAAATAATTCTTTGCTCTGTTGTTTCTTTAATTTCATTATTCTGGAAACATTTGGAACTCACCTCGCGTATCATTCGAAATCATTTATGCTTGAATAAGTAACCCTGCTGAAAAAACCCTTTTTGAAAACTGTGTGGAAAATCAGTTCAGAAATTATGGTTTGATGACGTTGAAGAAGCGCGGCCCCGAACGAACTTTTTCACCTTACCCTTGTTCATAAATCTAAGAAGCTTTGAGCCGACCGAAGGTTGACACCTTCCAGCTGAGCTTCAAAGCTAAATCTTTGACCCGCAAATTATGACCGTGCGAGTAGCCTTTCAAAGGGCCCGCTTGATTTAATTTTTCTATCCTTATTCCGTTTGAAGGATGGAATTAACTTCTGACTAGGTCTTGCTTTAACATCGCGTACGAATGAGTTTATCTCAGCACTAAGAAAACAAAAAATTCTAATAGAAACTAATAACATAACTGCGGAGAAATCAGTTCCTAGGTATGTCGATTTCTCCAAGATTCGGTGTCGTTTGTTCAGGAAACCAGATAAGGTCGGCAAAGGTTAAAAACTTGTAAAATATAAACATTGCTAATATTGTTTTTTGATAGGAGTGTAGTACTTTTTTGTTCGTTTAAATTGCAAATGACTTGACCTAAATCTGCTGCAAAAAGTAGATCAGAGTTGATGAATTGCCTTCTTGGTGCATGTATCGGTTTTCTATGAAAAACCGCGTTAATATTCCCGCAACGCCCCTTATTTATGGTTTTTTTTTCGATAAAATATTGGCTACTCCTGTTCACTAACGAAAATTAATATTGGAAGTTCTGGATTTCATCTTCAAAGTTATTGTTTTGTGGTATGTTTAAGAATATCTATTTTTGGGGCATTCTTGTGAAAAAGTGCTTCCCTATTTCTGAAACGTCCTTTATTTAAGGATTTTTCTTAAAAAATATTGCTGTTTCGCAATTTATGTATCAGAATTATGCTATTCATTACAACACTCTTTGGAGATCTTATGAAAAAATGATCTGTGGTATATATAGGTAGTGCCCTTGTTTATCTTTTTCGCTATAAAATATTCACCATCGTTGTTCTTTGTCAACAATTCTTAGGAGAATTTTCATAGTTCACGTCTGACAGTTATTATTTTTTGCGGTAAAATATTCCCTCTTTAAAATTGCAGTTTGCAGAATTTAGCAACGACCTTTCCATTACGATCGCATACAAACACGAAATGTTTAATGACCATTTTGACTTCTAGCACTTCTAGCAATTACATCCAGTTCCATCTTTTAACAGTTCGAAGAGGCATCAGGTCCGATCAAATATTTAAGTAATTGCAGCGCCTTCATTTTTCCACTAAATACGATTCGAGAGCTTCTGCTTTTAGTGCAAGATAGACTTCAGCTCGGCTGTTTGAAATCCCTTTAATTTTTTAATCGTGTTGTTGACAGAGCTGTTTGATTTTTAATGAGATGCCTCTGCTCTTCGATTTTCTCATTTTTCCTCCTGGAAGGCGCATCGGCGATGAGTAGGCGGGGAGGTTTTGTTAAGTTGGATTGGTTTGGTCCAATTTTTTGTGAATTTTGCACTTTTACACGGATTCGTTCTGAAAGCTACACCAAATATTATCTCAGGTACTTCAACCTGTGCGTCCCCATAAATATTTGCTTTTGAGGTAGATAAACTTTACAACATCCTGCGTAAGTTGATTTAGCCTTTGCTATAGAGTTTGAGATAGAAGAAGCCCTTGACAAAGGTAATAGAATTTGGGAGTTGATACAAGATGCTTTGACCTTGTTAGAAACTTACATTTTACGTCCAAATTTCATCCTATGAGATTTTTTGGTAGTCCTGTCTTGTTTAATTTGTGAAATGTAAATGTGATCGGAGTTCCTTAAAAAACGGTTTCTATGTTGGTTTTTGTATTGTTTGACACGTTAGGAATGGGTAGGGTGACATCAATTCAAGGTGATGCCAAGAACAATTATACAGGGTGAATCGTTAAATAACAAGAATGTTTTCTAGTTTACAACATACATTTTAGGATATTTAATATTTGTTAATTGTCCTTTTTAGTTAAAATTTAAATAAATTTATATGTAAAATAAATATTATTAATAATTCTAATAGGTTTCTTTAGTTGTTTGGCATTTGAGTTGGAAATAAAATATAGCTTGCAGCGGCAGCGGACTACAAAAAACTGTAGCCCTAGCGGAAAATCGAGAAGATACTTTTCTACTACTTTATATTATCAAAATAATTTCTAGAAAAAAATTTCCCATAAGGAACCTAGCTTGAGAATAGTGATCACTCACAATAAAGACTATAAAAATCCAGATGTACTAATAAAATTTAATCCTGTACTTTCTGCATTGTTACCTTCAAATGTATAATTTAGCCATTTCGTTTCGTGTGCTATGAATTGGTACAGTATCAGGTATTTCTTAAATTAATTTATTTTACCTATACGTGCGTGAGATTTGTTCTTGACTTGTTAATTTGCTTAGTATGCTGACATTGTCGAATATTGTATGACAATGAAGAATTGAGCTTGTTATTGCAACAGCATACAAAAAAATATTTAGAGCTAAGGTTAGGCTTCAAATAAATTTCTGTAAAAAGTAGATAATACATAGTTGAACTGATTAATTTAATAGTAGCTATAGTGTAGCAACTACTTAAAAACGTAGTCGGCAGAGTAGTTTATCTAGAAAGGTTACTAAGGAGCTTATAGTATAAATAGTTAGCTAAAGTAGGTTTCACAGCACCGAATAGAACGTGGAAATTGTTAATACTATTACTTTACTTATTAATTACTTGTTTAAAAGCCGTTAGGATGGGCTACAAGATTGCATTCTTTTCAAAATTGAGATGACAGTAATTCTGAAACCCCTAAGAAGGTTCTGTACCTTATTAACAAAGTGCATTCTTCTAATCCTAACTTTGTATTAGGAATATCGTAAACTTTAAGGTTTTCAAAATGAATTACGGATTTCGTCGTCGGTGTTTAAAGGTTAACGAAACATGAAGTATTTTCAAATTGAAAAGAGTAGAATGAATATGCGACCGTAAATTTATGAAGCCGTAAAGTAATGAAAATGGTTCTAAAATGTCCTTTTAGCGTTCATTATCCAACAGGAATTTTAATTATGTAACTGTTTTCTATATGTTTAGTTCGTTTCTCGGTAATATACTGCAGCTCGGCGTCATAAAATGTAAAACATGCAACCAGTTTGTACTTCGTATTTATGTTAAAACTTTATAATTAAACAATTAATTATCATATCTCGCACAATATCCTTATTTGGTGCATTTATGAGTTTAGAAATCTACGCTTTAGGTCGTTCGTGGTTCGGATCTGCGTAGGCGTGTTTAGTTCTTTCTACCTTATATGGCGGGAACATATTTAAGTTTTAGTATTTTTCGGTTTTAGAATCTTTTTAGCATCGCTTTCGAATGATTCTTATTGCTTCTGGAATATTTTGTGTGTTAATAACGCGTTCCGAAGTGCGTTTAACCAAATCAGAAACTGCTTCTTGGCGTAATCCCAAGATTAAAACCGTGCGGTTTCAAACTTTCCTTAAATTACATTTAATGCTCTTTTAATATTAATTTCTCAATATCCCAGAGGTAAAGTAATTACCGGGAATAAAATTAAAAAGTTTATCTTCCGTTAATGAACGTTTTCCAAATAAGAAATAAAATTTGTAAATTATTATAAAACTTCTTTGTTGGAGTAGTAATTAGGTGTATGTAGGTCAAGCTCTGACTAATCGACCAAGGAGAATTAATATGACGAGGTATCACAATATTTAGAAACAACTTTTTTAATAACGAAGATGAAAAATTAATTTCATCTATGATAATTCGATTTGTTGTGCTTGTCTGATATCAAGTATTTTATGATAATATTATTTTCTTTATTTTTTCTAGGTAAGCTGATGGGTGATTAGTTTTTTCGAAAATCCATACAGTTACGATGAGGGATTGGTGTAAGTTTGTTATTCGATTATTACTTGAAAAGTTGGATTTCATGTGCCTGCTACTATAATTCTGTAATTATTACTAAGAGTGCATTCACGATATTCCGCGTTACCGCGTATGCAGTTACAAGTCTCACTAAAAATGAAATCGATGATGATGTTTAAAGGGGGAAGTCGGGAAGCTCCAAGGAAAGGACAGGAAGTCCCGTAAAAGTCTGTGGAAACACTGTGGGGAGTCGGCAGTCTTGGGATGCCAGTAATCGTGGGAGAATTCGGGATACAGTCACGGATGTGCTCTGGAAAAAGTTAGCGAGACGCCGTGGAAAAATATTGGAAAGACTAAAAGGAAGTCATTGTAATATACATTGGGGGTAAATCTTTGATTACTAGCAGCAAGTACTAGGGGTGCCAGAAAAAATTATATAAAATATCAGAGGGATATTTATCCCTAGACAATTTCAATACAAAGAACTGAAGAGAAAACGATATGGATATCTTAGAAGGAACAGTTTGATAAGATAAGCGGAAATTTCTTTGTAGTACCAGAATGAAATTTTACGATGTTCAAGGGAATTCACTTTGGAGAGCACCACCGCGAGATTCTGGAGTCAGTGCAACGACAAAAACAACTCAAAGAAAAGGGTTTCGAGAGTTAGAGATTCGCCTTTGAATATTAGAAGCAAATTTTTGGGATACCAGAGGCATGAGATTTACAATGAATTCCTTGAGATACTTGAAATACCCCAAAGAAGTGCTTCGAATGTTAGAGGGACGTTCGTGAAAAGTCAGGGAGAAGTTTATTTTGTGGAACCGTAAGAACTTCTAAGAGATTGAAGGTCAATTTATGAACATGGCATGGAGAGCAAACACAATTCCTTGAAACGCAAGAAAGGAGTTTAAGGCCTTCAATTTCAGACGTATGGCCTTGGGATGTCAGAGGTTTGGGAGCTAAATGGAAGTTCGTGAAGCTCCAAAAGTAAATTATTAGAACGTCGGGGAAAAGTCCATGAGATGACAGAGGGAATCTAGTTCTAGGGGAACCGTAATCTCTAAGCAAATTAGGACCCCATGGGCACCTTAAGAGAGACAAAGGCAATACTTTAAAGTACCAGAGGGAACAATTTAAATGCGTTGGCTTGGGAACTAAGATATATCTGTAAACACCAGAAGGAAATCGTTGAATATCGCAGGGAATCCCACTCCTACAAACGTTAACCAGAAGTTCTAGAAAACTCATAAGGATATCTCAAATGAGTGGAAAACCAGTGGAAATGAGCGGTTCAGTCTTTAAAATATCAAGGGTACATCGGAAAAAAGGCCCGGGGATCGCAGAGGGAAGTTTTGTTGTAAGGAAGGTTAAGATATGTTAAAAGAAAGTCTTAGAAGAGGGTGGGACGTCCTTCATAGTCCGGGAGACTGCCGGGAAAGTGAGAGAAGTCTGTGGGACTTTCTTTACCAGGACAAAGTAAGACATAAGTTATAAGCCTGCCATGCATAATAGTACTTCACCTAATAATACTAATGCTATTAAATGTGTTGCCTAACTTGCCTAAATTAGAAGGACGTCATGGACAACTTACAAGAGACGAACAGAATTCTTCAAAATGCCAGAGAGAACAATTCAAATGCATTGGTTTCGGAACTAAAAGGAATACATATCTGGAAACACCGGAAGGAAATCCTTGAATATCTGAGGGAAGCTTCACTCCTGTAAACTTTAACCCGAAGGACTAGAAAAGCCAGAGATATATCATAGACAACTGAGTAAAACAGCCGTGGAAATGGGAAAGTATTGTTCTGAGGAAGGTTAAGATATGTTAAAGAACAGTCTTAAAGAAGTGAGTGGGGCGCCCTTTATAAATCTATGTCTTGGGAATATGGGGAAATTCGTGGGAAGTCGGGGAGAGTAGCGGGAAAGTGGGAGAAGTCTAAAAAAGTGTGGGGACTTTTTTTACCAGTACAAAATAAAACAATAATTTAATGGCCTTACATAATAGTACGAGTACTAATAAATTATTTTATAAACCAATAACTTTTAAACGATATAAAAATAAAACAAATCTTATTTCTACAGTGTGTCCCAAAACGTACCGGCAATATTTCGAAGATGAATTCCAGAACTTATTTAGAGTAGAAGTAGAAAAGTCCATATAAATGTAACCGTTAACGAGTTATTGTTTTTTTTTTCATAATTATTATTGTAGCTAAAATTTTAATTCCACGGATTTTATGAAATAAATTTTTTTTAATACATTTTTATTATTTTAAAAGAAATGTTCAAAATTATCTCCATGGTCTTCGATACACAAAGCCGTACGTCGCAGAAGAGATCGCTTCTACTGTGTGCACTTCAGTTGCATAAACAATTTGTTTCATGTGACCCCAAAGATAAAAATATAATGGAGTCAAGTCCGGCGAACGTGCTGGCCATACTACGGGCCCTCCTACTCCGATCCATCTTCCCGGAAAATGTGCCTTTAGCCAAGCTTTAACACGAAGACATTGATGCCTTGGTGCCCCAACGTGTTGATACCACATTGCACCTCTAATATTTAATGGCGCGTCTTCCAGTGATAAGGGTAAAGAGTTTTCTAGAAAATATTCGTTATTCGCACCATTCAAATGGTGTGGCAGTTCAAATGGTCCTACTTGACGATCATTAAGACTAAACCTACAAATGCGAGCGTCTTCTTAAATGATTTCGTGCAGCCCATTCATGTAAATTATGATAATTATTTATACCATCTCGTGTGAAAGAAGCTTCATCGGTCCATGCTGTAGGTTTTAATTATTTTGTACCCAATTACAAAATTTTAAACGAGCTTCAAAATCATTACCTAGAGCTGGAACTCATTGATGATGATGTGGATGTAAGCGAGCACTTCTTATTATTCTCCAAACCTGGCTTCTACATATTCCAGTATGTAATGCAATTCTTCGTACAGTTAAAAACGGGTCGTGTAATAAATGAAGAACTTGTTCAACATCGTTTGTGGGTCTACGGACAACTCCTTGACGGACTGCATGTTTTGCATTGAAAGTGCCATGTTCTCTCAGCTGACGATGTGAATTTAAGAAAACTGCGGGCGTGTAAGGGATATCTTCTGCGAAATACTTGTTGTGCTGCTAAAACATTTCCACCACACAGACCATAAACATAATTAATATCTGCATATTCTTCATTTGAAGATAACATTGGCATTGTGAATTACAATGGGAATACGGATGCAAAGAAGAAGCCAATATCTCCAGTATCACAGTAATAAACTTACAAATTACAAATAAATTATGAAATAAACAACAACTCGTTAACGGTTACGTTTAGGGCATATGTTTATATGAACTTTTCGACTCTAAATTAGCTCTATTATTTATTAAAAACGTTTGCTTGTCTTCGAATTTAACTTAAATTCGTTTAACAATCTTGTTTCTACATATTGGCATTTAATATAAATGGTTATTAATTTGTCCTACATGCAGATTTTGTTCAGCTAATAGTGCATTTGGATTTCGAAACCCAGTTGCCTAACCAGAGAGAGGAGAAAAACTGCATATTATTATCATTGTATTCCATGTATGAGAAAATATCAAAGCAGTTATAAAAACGTTCATTATTACCATAAAGTTGCGTTAATACCAGGATTAATGCTAATTATCAGGTTAAGCTCGGCGTTCACGATTTTAATAACCACTTTCACTGTTTGCATTGCATTACTGTGCAACTAAGCGAATGAATTCAGAGAATTCTAAGAACTGCCGGTGTACAGTGCAGGTTAAAGCAATATTAATAATAAATCTTTACACCTAAGGTCACCCCTTTGACAACAGAAAATGTAGCTCTAAACAAGCAAAATTAATCTTCTGTAAGTCCTGCTACTTCCACGAAATTTTCTTTAAACAATATTCGGTTGCTGGCCATTAATCTTTCTTTCAAGCTTAATTTTTGCCCCGCACGTGCTTAATTTTTTCCCCGCTAAACAAATAAGCAAAGCCCCAAGATACTTCCTGGTCGACGTCGATGAAATTTATTTACGCCGTTACTGCTTGTAATTAATGTATCACTTACATTTAAGTGATGATGCGTGAGCACCAGTTATCGCGAATTAATTCCAGGGCGTTTATTTCCTTAAGGCTATTTCTGCTTCAAGGTTAAGGTCCGTTTGGGTGACACTGAAACAGTTTCTGGACTTTATATTTTCACGCAAAAGGTGATCAAGATACCAGAATTAATTCTGCGTGGTAGCTGCTGAAGTCCAAGAACATAATTTTCTTTGTCAAAATACGAAATTAATTATAATTAATATTTCGCGAATTTATTAATTAGTGTTTATTTATTATCGACGCTAAATTAAAATGTAATTTATTTTTCCTTGGAATACATTTTGCGTGCGTTAATAAAGATGTTAACATTGAGATTTAACTACATAAAACGCATTTTGTATATGTCTCGCTTTGCCTGGGTATTTATACGGTTTTTGTATATCATTTAATTGTTGTAATTATACTTTAATTGAATTCAGTGTCCATTCGTGCTTTTTAATCCATTTTTTATGATAAACTGATTTATTCTTGTTTTATACAATGAAATAATGGTTGCGAGTTTTCGATTTACTTTGAAAATGTATTGCCCTAGGGCCTAGGCATATAAAACTATGCTAATTGGTTTCATTAATCAGTCTTTTTGGATAGGGATACAGTGTGTACGAGGGTTGCCTTTTACATTTCGGGATTAGAGAACAAAAACAAATATTTATCATCGAAAATAGCTTTATTGTTTTTCAAAATATTCTTCATGAAGATCAATACACTTTTGCATGCGTGTGAACCAATTTTCCAAGCACTTTTTCCACTCCGATTGAGGTATCTCGAAAACATGCATTTTGAACGCATTCACCGCTTCTTCAGGTGTCGTAAAATGTTGACCTCGCAATTTATTTTTGATGTGCAGATATAAAAAGAACTCTTTCGGTGTCAAATCAGGACTATACGGTGGATGACTCATCAAATCGACGTTTCGAGTGCTCAAAAAGTCACTTGTTCGAGCTGATGTGTGAGAGCTCGCATTGTCGTGGTGGAGAATGATCCGTCTTCGGCGGTTGGTTTTCCTTATTTCTACGAAAACCTGTGCCAAACAAATGGTTGTTGGCCATTCAGAATTGACCGTTCTACGTTGCCCCAATGGTACGGTTGAGACTCCAGTTTTTCCGAAAAAAACGGGCGACCATTTCCTTCGAAGTAGTACTTCGAGCACGAACGACTTGTTGGGTTTGGCTTGCCTTGGAAGACCCATACAGTCGACTGCTGTTTACTTTTGGTCTCATACGCGTAGATCCACGATTCGTCACCTGTTACAATGTCATACACATGTTTTGTAGCACCGCGATCGAATTTTTTGAACATTTCTTGCGACCAATTGACACGAGCTTGTTTTTGAGCGATTGTCAAATTATGTGGGATCCAACGCGAACAAATCTTTTTTACGGCCAAATGTTCATGCAAAATTGAATGTATCTGGTCCCACTAATGTCTAAGGATCAACCTCACGATAAGTTACGTGACGATATTGCAGTATCAGTTCACGCAACGCATCAATGTTTTTCGGAACAACAGCCGATTTTGGACGAAATTCGTCGTTGAGCGAACTACGGCCACGATTGAATTCGGTAAACCATCTATAAACACTGGTCCTTGATGGTGCTTCATCGCCAAAAATCAAAATAAATTCATCGATGCACTGTTGTTGAGTTAATCCACGTCGAAAGTTGTAAAAAATAATCGCACGAAAATTTTCACGATTTAATTACATTTTTAGGCCGATATGAATTTTTCAAGTTACTGTAAACACAAATAGCGCTCGTACGTCAAAACGTTGTGAGTAAGAATACCGTCAAAAATGTCAAACTTTATGATAGAGACGTCAGTTGCCAGATGGCAGCACTAGGGTTGCCCAATCTCGAAATATAAAAGGCAAACCTCGTAAGACGAATTCCCACATTCAATATTGGTTTTTAAAATAACGTTGAAAATCTTACCAACGTTGAGTAATTCAGTACTATAAGCTTATCGAATGAGTGCTTTCCCCACTTCTTAAATAAATAGTGCACGTCGCTTAATGCGATCACATCGGACTAGGGGTTTTTGATAATAATAAACAGAGAAACAATTTTTCCATTGCAACAAAATGTTCTTTTTCTTTTCAGTTTCTTTGTAAATCTTCAATTTCCACACATCTACACGTACACTTACATGTTCATGGACATTAACGAACCACTGTTTCAATGGAGATTCAACTTTTTTTAATTTACACAAAATTGGTTGCGAAACGTTTAATTGTCCTGCTGCATTCTGCTGGCTCATTTTCCGCAACTTATCTGTTCCAAACTATTATTTTTTTCTTTCAGTATAAGATTATGCAAATGTTTAAAATCGAAAAGAGTTAGCTGCTACCAACCAGCCTGTAGGCCCTTAACTTACGAGAATGAGAGAGTATATCGTCTACGCATTAGAAAAAACGTATCAACAAAGTTAATATATTCATGGTCTATTGAAAAATAGTTATTAATTTAACACGTGACGCTTATTTTTTGTGTTTTGTATGTCCTTTTATTATTGCTTATAAGAGAGACTAAAAGCAAAGAGAAATTTTTTAGGTTATTGTTAGGAAGATTGTTATGGTAATATTAATGTTGGTGTCCGCTTGCAGTGACTACGTAATTGGTTGTGTACAAATTTTACGTTATGAAGCCAAAGTTCTTCTATCAGAACGCAAACAAATTATACTCGGAAACACACTATAAACCACGTGGCCATTATACAATTATAAGTTAGCTTCGTGGCTTATCAATAGTAAGTGCTGCCGATGAAATAACTGTCTCTCGAACACAGGACTGCCACGTGATGTAATGGTATAATTTTTAAAATTCTAAATTTCACAACTGTTGGATGAGGTTGAAACGGCATTTATTTAAACCAAGAAAAAATGTGAAGGTTGTATTTATGGCATGAGATTCAACTTTAATTTTAAAAAAATATGCAACAACTAAATACTTTTACGAGGGGGCGTTTAAAATATTTTGTGACCTGAGCCCTTTAATGCTTTAAATTTTTCAACTCAACATTATCTGTCACATCCCGTACAATTTGATTTCCTTTTTCTTCAAGTGCTTTGTCACCCTACTCTACCTGTGTTGCGCATTTAAAATAGCATAGATATAGAGGACCTACAGCTTAACATGAAAATGTAAACGCTTCTATTCCAGAGAAGATTTACTAGGCAGAATACCTGTCTGGTTCGCTATTGCCTTGCGAGGGAGGACGACCGTTAAAATCCGATGTTACGGTACTGGGAATTGATCCCCAGACCTTCAGCGTTGAAGTGTAACGCGCTAAGCTCTAGCCCACAACTGCCTCTAAATTTCTTACGCTGAAAGCCATTGCTTCAAAAGAAAAAAAAGAAGGACTCCCAAATATCTATGACTAAACGTAATCTTCTATGCACAGGTCTCATAGATATCTCGAGAAAGAAAATCTATGAAAGATAAAGGCAGGCCTAGAAGACCAGTAAATTAAAACATGCTTGATTGGGAAAATAGCTCTTGCTAATCACAGAGTTAAATAAAAATAAAAATAGTTGCGCAGAAATTGCCGTTTGCTCTAGGACATTTGAAAGGATGCTGCATAAGCATGACCACAAACCTTTCTTTTTCGATAAGCTAAGCCTTTGCAGTGTCCAATAGAAAATGTAGGCCTATTGAACAGTAATTAGAATAATTTTTATAAATAGAATCCATACAATGACAGTTCGTTTTCAACCATATACAGACAAAATGTAATTGTTCTGCGAAGCCTAAGAATTTCTTGTAATTGATTACTTGTAGCGAAAAGTTCAGAGGGTACGTAAACCCGTGTGTTCCGGTTGTCATACGAACATCTTTGACAATCGTAAACCATATAGTGGAACTTCTCTTCTCTGTTCGACCGGTTAGGCTATCCTCCCGCCCGGCATATGCTCAAAGAGGGCTCATAGATCTTATTCCATTGTAGGTAATTAACAGCCATTAGCCTATAATTAGAAGATGAAGATTACTTATAAATTATAATTGCTGGTAAATATTAAAAGAACTTGATATGAATACGCAAAATGTAAGGAGAAATATTGTACTAAGTAGCTGCTGGAGTCTTACCACTTCATGACAACGCCTCTTCATACAAGTTTAATTTTGTAGCTGTCGTCATTCGTGAGTGTGACTTTTTGGTCAGATTTTAAAAATGGTAAAGCGGGAAAAGGAATTAAAGGTTTTGGCACAAACAAGGCAGCGGTATTTTTAGTCGTTTTTTAATAGTTTGCCCGGTAAAATAAGGATTAATTTGTAAGCCTGTTATTTCTCTAACTGCCCTCGTAAGCTTTATAAAACGGATCATAAGCGCAGATTGTTTTCATCCTAAACATTTATAAAAAGTAGTAAATAGTGGCCAAATTTTAGGTTATTAAATTAATGCCAAGCTCGGTGAGTGGGTAACGTAAATTGACTAAAACAAAATATAACATAATTAATTGCATGTAATTCCATAATCTTAACAAAATAAATATAATTAATACGATAGAAAAATACCTCATTAGCGTACATTTACGATAATGAAGCAAAAATTCAGTAAATAAGCACAAAGCTGTTACTCAATCAGAATTCACCTTCAGACTAAAAATGCGATACAAACTCCAGACTAATCTTTAATCTTCAAAGTTCAGGTCAAATTTGGATAGGTTTATGTTGACGCGAGTCTTATGTACTTGAAATTTCAAGTTTTTACCCATTAATATGTTAATGCTTTGTTGATACCTTAAGGTTGCTTTAAGATGCTGAACGCACACAAGAAAACTTTAATTGGAAATTTTAACCCGAGTTTGGAGGAAAACTTTTGTTTGCGTGTAGTTAGGTATTAATAATTTATTAGATATATTTATGACCCTATCAACGTTTTGCTGTAACGAAATTCGAGGCTGAAATAAAATTTAACAACGCTAATATAACTTTCAGCCTTAAATTTATTCCACTCTTTTGACTTAATTTTAACGGTGGTTTATGGTCCCTGGGCTGATATTGGATTAACATTATGGTAGTTAATTATTTTGTGGTGGATTAACTAGGTTTAGTGTTAATAAACCGATAACGTTTACGGAATCTTGTCTTAATTGATCATTTCGACGAGTTGGTTTAGCTTGAATGTAAAAAAGAATAGAAAAAATAAAAATCGTAATATGGAAATGTAAATTTATGGTTTGCTTTATAAAATAATTAACATAAGAAATTAAGTGTCATCAGCAGAAAAATTCTTCCTTAAATTTATTTACGTGCATATTCGTATAACACTGGTAATTTAACCTTGCCTTCGGGGAAAATACGAATGAAACAACTTTGTTTTAACTGTAATTGTTTCATAAAAAGAAAATTAAGGCAGGCTTTTGAGATTATTTTAATGTTTGTTATAATTACATACATATTTTAATTGCTTTTAATGTGGAAGCAAATTCTACGTAGGTTAACTGCAATATTATTTAAAAATTGTTCTTTTGCTTAATTTTATACGAAAAACAATTTTGGGAATTGAGTATACAAAAATTAACATTTGCAAGCTAAATTAATTACATCTTAATCATATTTAAGTCAACGTTTACTGCTTAAGAGCAAGATTAACATAAAAAATAGGTAATGTTTAATGATTCTATCTTGATAATGAGTGAAAGCTTTTTGGTTTAGGACAATTCAGAATATTCAGCTTAGAAAATTAATTGGAAATTAGCACAAGCGTGTCGAAATATAATGATAATTCTATTAATATAGCTTTGGCTAATCTTGTTGGTGAAATCTAAGCAATAAATTACTGCAAGCAAATAGTAAATCTGCTAATAAACTCACGAGATTTTCGGTAATTTCATTTTAAATATAAATTTTGTTTTTGTATTTGCGTGTTTATTTAAATGAAATCACATATTTTAATTGCCACGAAAAACGTAGAAAGGGGCGAGAGGAATGTTTGAGGAAGAAATGTAAATTGGAGAAAGGTTGAGGATGCTAGGCGGGAAGGTCGGGAGTGGAAAAGAAGGCAAGGGAGGAGAGAAATAAGAATGAAAGGGCGTGGGAAGAAAGAAAATGGGTGTGCGAAAGGGGAAGAAATATTGTTATTGAAGCTCCAATTTCAATTTCGGTATAACGAAAAATCAGTGAGTATTTTCAAAATATAGTTATTTGTCAATATTTGTGTTATACAACCGGCGTTTTCGTAAAATCGAGTACACGTCAGTTTTAGCCTTGCAGAAGGGTTGTTTTAATTTTTTAAAACTCAAAAAATTAGAATCGTAAAATTTTAGAATTTTTTTTCATAATGAATTATGGTTTATTTGAACGCCGAACAAAGAATGATTGGATTTATGCCCAATTCCTATACAGGGTGCTTCAGAATAATGTTCTGAAACTTAATGGCATATAGAACTCGCCAAAGTAAGCCAAAAAGTTTATACAAACATAAGTCGAAATATATACAGGGTGTCTCAGAAACAATGGGCCAGCATTTAGTCATAGATTCTTTAGGTTAAAATAAACCGATTAAACCTAATATACCGTAGGCCGAAAGTCCTTCCTTAAGAAGTTATAGGGCCTTAAAGTTCAATTTTTTATTTTTTCTTTTTATTATAATTTCCACGAATCTAAAGATATTTCTTTCAAATTTAGTACACGTACTTACCATTATGTAGTAAAGTGGCAGCAGCATTTTCATAAACCAGACTTAACTTTAAGAGGCACTTAACCTACCACTCAAATTTTATATTAGCTCTAACTTTGTTTTTAGTGGAAAATTTTGCAGTTTTCTTTTATTTTCTGAAAGAGAATTAAAAAGTACATAAATAAGGTACTCTTAGTTCAAACGCGTAAAGGCAACCGTTTGCCTTAAAATGCTTGTGCAAGTTTTGAGTTGCCGTTACGACATGCAATTATCAGGTAGCCATGATCACAAAAACAATGGGTAGTGCTTGTTACAACAGAAAAAAACAATGCTAAGTCAATTAAATACTTTGGTGTCATAGAAATTTTATTTTTTGAGCGTAAACGCTAACTGTATCTCTCTTTTCAGCATTGGAGAATTCGTTATGTTGCGGCATTTTCGTAAACACAAAACAAAAATTTTAAAGGGGTGGTTTTTATCCCCAAAATTGTTTGTGTTTAACCCAATTTTAATTTAATACAATTTATTTAATAGAAAAATGTGTTGCACACATTTTGTGTCTCTGTCGTGTTATTCAAGTTCAAGTTATCCTTTTCAAGGAAAATGTAACAAACGTAATCCATGATTTAAACCAGAATTTCTATTAATAAGTCTAGTTAGCCGCAAAAAAATCATTATATTCAAAAGCATTTAATTATAATTGAACTGCTAAGAAACATTAAACAAAGGAAAACTGCCTATCTTGGACATGTATTGAGAAACAATAAATACAAGTTGTTACAGGTAATTATGCAAGGAAGAATAGAAGGGACGAAAGGAGTGGGAAGAAAGAAGAAATCATGGCTGAGAAACATCCGAGATTGGACAAAAATGAATATTGAACAACTATTCCATGTTGCAAGAAATAGAGATGAATTTGGAATGGTGATAGCCAACCTCTAATTTATAGAAGGCACTAAGAGAAGAAGAGATAGTTGAACCAACAATACAAAATTAAAGAAAAGCGTACAAACATTTAAATTTATTAATATTCATAATAAATGATCAAAATTTTGACATTTAAACATGCCGTTAGATTTCTGGTTAAAGATTGTCGTTTCTTTCAAAAATCTATGGTTTATTTCTTAATACATTACAACAACGTGTTACGCCTTATTGTAAAATATTTAAGTCATCGATAGGTGACGCATACTAATACTAAAAAATCGAAGGGATTAAGTCTGGTGATCTAGGTGGCAATGTAGTGATTTAGTTGAGGCAATGTGGTGATTTAGTTGAGGCAATGTGGTGATTTAGTTGAGGCAATGTGGTGATTTATGTTGCCATCTAGTAATATAAGTGGCTATCTGGTGATCTAGGTTGCCACCTGGTGCTCTAGTTTGCCACCTGGTGCTCTAGGTGCCCATCTGGTGATCTAGGTGGCCAAGCTCATGGTCTCCCTCGCCCAGTCTATCTATACCCAAACAAATTATTCAAATGATTTCTCACTATCATTGGAAAATGGGCAGTAGCACCATCGTGCATAAACCACATATTTTGCCGGATATTTAAAGGGACGTCATTGTAGCTTTTACTAAATGAACAATATACATCAACCAGAAATTGTCACCAATCTAAATTTTATTGATTGAAGTCTACTAGATTCATTTACAGAAGTTTCAGTAATTCATCGAGTTAAAAACATGCATACGTTTTTTACATTTTACTTGAAAAAGAGTAATCCTATGAAGAACATGAAAGGACACAAAACGTTTATAACAAATTCTTCTGATAAATAATTTGTAATATATTAAAATTGGGTTACACACATAAAAGTTTGTGGCGGTAACCCCCCTCCCCCTCCCAACCCTTCAGAAAACCCCCTTCTAATGGATTTGTGTTTTTCAAATTCGACACAAATTAAGGTCTTCATTATTATCATTGACAGCCTTTTTTTCGTCCCGCTGCTGGGCATCGGCCTCTTCTCTGCCACTTGTTTCTCCTCAGCGTTAAGGTAGAAACACCAACAGATTAACGTCGAATCTGAACGACAGAAATTCCAGAGAAGTTTTTTAGCATTAAGATCCCAGGGTTTCAAGCCGGATTGGGAAATCGTGTGTGGTGGGTTGCAGACAAGATTTTTATGAATTTGCATAGTAATGCTTAGGTTTCGAACCCAGAACCCAGAATCGACGTTTTACTCAGAAAGCGAGCGCTCTAACAACTGGGCTACCACCACACAAGGTCTTACTTACCTATAAATCTGTACCAAAGTTGATGGTAATAGTTTTTTAGCGCCAGATATATTAAAAAACGATTTTTTTAAATACTTTGAATGCCTATAATTCTGTAAGGATATATATTTCGACCTGTGTTTGTGTAGACTTCTGAGCTTAGTTTGAGGAGTTCTATGTACTCTTAAAGTTTCGGAACGTTATTCTGAAACACCCTGTAAATTAGCTTTATTAACTGTATCGTCTCTAAATAATTTAAGAAAAATCTGAAGATTGATAGAAAACTAGTAGTTGAGTTACCGAGAAGTTTAGTATTGGAATTAAATTATTATCCCTAATAGATAAAGATTAATCGATTTTTAAATAATTAATCTCCAATGGTGTCCTATGGTTTATTATTCTCATTTCCAATTGTTTATATTTATTTCCAATTGTTTTATTTACAATTTTCTTATTTGGTTATTTTATGCCCACTTTTGAGAATTCAATGGCTAACTAAAGCTGAGTCTCTGATTATAGCAGAATCACAACTAAAATGTTAACCTTTTTCTAGAAATAAATCTTTTAACACTATAAATAAACCTTTAACACTAGTCACTCCTTGACATATACATTTCTTTAGTTTTTCTTTAAACGAATAGACAGTTTCCTACTGATTTCTTAATATCTATTATCATAATCTGAATGATTACTTATTTTTGTATTAGGAATTCTGCCCGTTTTCCATCAAATCCGTTTGGTGGTAAGTACACGCAAGCAACTTCTACACCCCCTTGGGAAATTTTCCAAATTCCCTTCAATCGGGTCTGATTGTGCCAGTGGTTCCGTTGGAATAATAAAACGATACATCATTGGAAATAGTATGTACAAGCAGTTCTGTCGATTATGCCCAAACTAGAAATGTTTTGAAAGGCCAAATAAAATTACGTCAGGGGTATTTGCATTAAAGTTATCGACCTATCTGTATGCGTCCTTCGCTTGTTTAACTCCTACAAGTCTTTAGTTCAAGTTCGAGGAATAAGGTTTTGGCAAATCGTAACAGCTACTACCAAGGCCAAAACAGACACGAAACAGCTAGAAGTCAATCAATCAACGGAAACTTGTTCACCAAACATATGTACCACTACAATCTAAATCGAATGTTAACGGTAAAATATGCACTAACACGATTTTTTATTCAAACCCAGTCACGACTATATTAAAAAACAGCGTTCGCTTCCTTTATTGGAGGAAAACCGTTCGAGGCGATCTACAAACGCTAAACTGGCTATTTTCCGATGTTAAGACAACAAGAAATCTTGGATTTACTGCACGCTGTTAGATTTGGGGACAGAGAGCAAATACTACAAGCGTATGGAACGAATTCCCTAATTCCCCGAAGTTATTTGTTCTTCTGTTACTTAATTCAATAACGAGCCTTATGGTCGCTTCGCCGAACGTTATTAGGTCGGACGGTTCCATCAGGATTGCCCAGAAGGAATAGTCCTTAAAGGTATATTTATTTTAGGGATTTAAATGTTATTTTCTCTGATTATTGCCGGCGCTTCATCTCGATTTGAGGAAATTATACTTCTAATATATTAAATATTAATGGGATTTGCTGCACAGGAAGAGTGGTTTCATTAAAAATAAAGTGAATATAAATGAAATTTTAAATTCGGTTTCCGGAAATATTAAATAAAAATAGCTACTGTCTCTAATTTAACTGGGTCGCTTACTTTTTATGTTAAAGGAGCATCAATGTGTAATTTGTAGCTTACTGTACGAGATACTTCTTAGAAAAATTTATTGTAGTAAACATATCTAATATTATTAAAATTTTTCTTGCAATTTCAAATTAATTACTATAATTTTTGCGATTTTCATTAAAATCTTTTAAGTTATATCAATGTATTAATGTTTTTTTTTCATGTACTGTACTTTTTTTACAAGTTAAAAAGCAAAGTAGCTTTAAACATTTTTAAATCGTTTTTCTAGTTTAAGCTATACAACACATTTCCAGAAATATCCGCATGTTCTAAATAAATAGCGTCGGGAACGCATATTTTTGGAATATTTTTACAAAGTTCCAACATGATGGAGTTCCAATCTGGCTTACATAATCTAGAATTGTAATAAGCTAGTAGTGGAAGTGCTCGTATCGACATACAAAGCGAACAGACGTATTTAGTAGTGTCATTTCAAACAACCGGAAGATGTATTAAGGAAATGATTTTATAACAATACAAAAAGTAAGCGTCCTAATTCACCAGACTTCGCTAACACAGATATTTTTAGTTCTGGGGAATTAGGAGGCGTAAAGCTCGAAGAAATTTAGACGACAAAATTTGGAATTGTAGGCTGTAGTTCTGGTATTATGAAAATTACTTAATTCTTCAGATTTTTTTGAGAATATCATGGAAGGTTTTAAGAAATATAAACAAATAATTGTCAAACCTTCGTGGGCACTGTATGACATTGTTTAAAAATGCGTATGATTCAACGAGTTCTAGGAATTGCTTGGTAATTGACTGCGAATTGTTGGGGTATTCCCGGAATTGTATGAGAATTGTGGAAGTTTTGGTTAGTGTAAGCATCTCATGAGAATTGTAAGCATTGCCTTGAAATTCTGGGAATCGTTTAAACATTCTGTGAATTGTGCGCTTGATATGGGAATTCTGTAGCAATCATAGGAATTTTTTTTATTTTTGGACGTTGTATGGTAAAAACTATTAAGTTATTGGAGATTGTAGACATTCCATAGGATTTGTGGACATTGCTTGGAAACTATAGGAATTCTGTCGATTGTGTGCTGTACATGGGAATATCGTAAGAACTGTTTCGCAATTGTAGATATTGTATAGTAGCTGTTTAGTAATTAAAAGTTATTAGGAATCGTAGACATTCCATTGGAGCTATGGGCATTGTTTGGAAATTATAGGAATTATGTCAATTGTGTGCTGTACATAGGTAATATCGTAAGAACTGTTTCGCAATTGTAGTTATGGTATAGTAGCTGTTTAGTAATTAAAAGCTATTGGGAATTGTAGACATTCCATTGGAGCTATGGGCATTGTTTGGAAATTATAGAAATTATGATAATTGTGTGCGTACATGGGAATATCCTAAGAACTGTTTCGCAATTGTAGTTATTGTATAGTAGCTATTTAGTAATTAAGTTATTGGGAATTGTAGACATTTCATTGGAGCTATGGGCATTGTTTGCAAATTATAGGAATTATGTCAATTGTGTGCTGTGCATGGAATATCGTAGGAACTGTTTCACATTTGTAGACTTTGTATAGTAGCTGTTTAGTAATTAAAAGTTATTAGAAATTGTAGACATTTCATTGGAGCTATGGGCATTGTTTGCAAATTATAGGAATTATGTCAATTGTGTGCTGTACCTGAGAACATCGTAGGAATCATAGCAACTGTTTCCTAATTGTGGATACTGTATGGTAACGGTTTAATAACTATGGAAGCTATTGGAGATTGTACACATTCCAGGCATTGCACAGGTTTTGTGGGCATTGCTGGAAATTATAGGAATTGCTTAAGAATTTTGCCAATTGTGTGCTGTGCCTGGGAATATCGTAGGAATCATAGGAACTGTTTCGTAATTGTGGATACTGTATGGTAACGGTTTAATAACTATGGAGGCTATTGGAGATTGTACACATTTCAGGCATTGCCCAGATTTTGTGGGCATTGCTGGAAAATTATAGGAATTGCTTAAGAATTTTGCCAATTGTGTGCTGTGCCTGGGAATATCGTATGAATCATAGAAACTGTTTCGTAATTGTGGATACTGTATGGTAACGGTTTAATAACTATGTAAGCTATTGGAGATTGTACACATTTCCAGGTATTGCACAGGTTTTGTGGGCATTGCTGGAAAATTATAGGGATTGCTTAAGAATTTTGTCAATTGTGTGCTGTACCTGGGAATATCGTAGGAATCATGGGAACTGTTTCGTAATTGTGGATACTGTATGGTAACGGTTTAATAACTATGGAAGCTATTGGAGATTGTACACATTCCAGGTATTGCACAGGTTTTGTGGGCATTGCTGGAAAATTATAGGAATTGCTTAAGAATTTTGTCAATTGTGTGCTGTACCTGGGAATATCGTAGGAATCATGGGAACTGTTTCGTAATTGTGGATACTGTATGGTAACGGTTTAATAACTATGTAAGCTATTGGAGATTGTCCACATTCCAGGCATTGCACAGGTTTTGTGAGCATTGCTGGAAAATTGTAGGAATTGCTTAAGAATTTTGCCAATTGTGTGCTGTGCCTGGGAATATCGTATGAATCATAGAAACTGTTTCGTAATTGTGGATACTGTATGGTAACGGTTTAATAACTATGTAAGCTATTGGAGATTGTCCACATTCCAGGCATTGCACAGGTTTTGTGAGCATTGCTGGAAAATTATAGGAATTGCTTAAGAATTTTGCCAATTGTGTGCTGTACCTGGGAATATCGTAGGAATCATAGAAACTGTTTCGTAATTGTGGATACTTTATGGTAACGGTTTAATAACTATGGAAGCTATTGGAGATTGTACACATTCCAGGTATTACACAGGTTTTGTGGGCATTGCTGGAAAATTATAGGTATTGCTGAAGAATTTTGTCAATTGTGTGCTGTACATAGGACTATCGTAGGAATCATGGAATTATATCGTAATTGTGGACATTGTATGGTAACGGTTTAGGAACTATGTAAATTCTTGAGGAATGCAGACATACTATGGCCATTATGAGCATTGCATCGGAATTGTTTGGAAATATTACTTACCTAGTGATTGTAATGATTGTTTGGAAATTGTGGGTATTACACCTCAAGAAAAGGTTGAATTTTTTATGACTAGATATTGTACATGAATTTCGTACATTTCCTGCAAATTATGATGTGTAGGGGAATTTTAGGAATTGTGAGTATTATTATTTACGAATTATAGGAATATAGGAATTAAATTGTAGCAGTGGAATTGTGGGCGTTCGTCTAAAAATTGCCGGTATTGTAAGAAAAGTGCGGGAATTGTCTGAGAATTGTATGCATCTGGAAAAGTAGTTACTTTGGGAATTATGTAGGAATTGTAATCTTATAGAAATTCTTGAGCAACTGTTTTAATTTAATGGTGACTGTTGACAGACATGTTACTTGAATTGTTGATGGGAATTGTTTAGTAACTGTGGGAATTGTTTTGATATGGGAATTGTTCTAAAATTGTGAGCGTGGTATGATACATTCTATTTGGTAGCTGTGAACGTTGCGTGAGAATTATGGAGGAATTAAATTATTTATTTTATTGATAATTGTCAGCAATAACTGTATGGGAATTATTTAGGAATTAATAAGTGGAAATTCTAAGCATTGTATGGTAATTTTTCAGAAACTGTTGAGTTTTAAGAGGTGTAGGTACTCATTCTAGCTAGCATTGCATGGAAATTATGTGAACTGTGGGAATTGTTTGGAAAATCTGAACAGTGAATGATAACTGCTGAGGAAAGCTGAGTATTGCATGTATATTGTATGAGAAGTGTGTAAATTGTAAACAACGCATGCGAATTAGTTAGGAATTGTCGAAATCTTAGGCATTACAAGAGAATTTCGGGTTTTGGCACAAAGCAATTGTAGGCACTATATGGCGCTTGCTTAAGGAATATTTAGGAGTTATGGGAATTGTTAAGGAACTTATGAACGTATGTGTATTGTTCATAATTGATTTTTGACTGTAAAATCGTGTTTGTGAAAGCTAAAGGGATTTTAAGGAATTGCTAAATATTAGGAGATTTATTTTGTGGGAATTTTGAAAACTATTTAGGCAGTGTGATGTTTATGACAACTGCATATTTAAGTAAAGGTCGTTAGTCTTAATTATAGTTTAGATTTAGAAAAGTAATTAAGAGATGTTACAATACTTTAATAATACTTTGAACTATTCCCGAACGCTTCAAATTTACACAACTAAACTGAAATAAATTTTATCGAAAATACTTGATGAAGCATTTGTTGACTTTTGTATCATCCTGTATGCGTATATTCCGTAGTGCGTTGGCATCACAGTTTGCATTGGCAGTTTAAAAAATAAAGTAAAACACATCAGAGTCTTTTAATCAAGGACAATTAACAGAAATGTACAAAATTGCACAACCGAGGGTCTTCCGTAATCAGAACGCGACCTGTCGTTTTTAATTTTGCAGTTGGTCAATCAGGGCGCTATTTGCACAGCAACATTCGCTTTCCTTTCCTGCTAAATAATTCTCGTCGTACAAAGTTCCACTGAATAGGGAGCACAAAAGCACGTCTTCAATTATTGTGCTCATGCACAGACGACTTCATGCATTGTTCATGCGAACCTCTGTTGGTCAAAAAGACTTTTCAGGAGAAATACGAGCGCTCGCGCGCGCGCACGTCTGCATGCATGTAGTTCTCTGATCGAAGAACAGTCGAGCAGCGCTTCCGGCACTCACTTCCTGCTCTTTCAGAATTTTTTCAATTATCTAATATTTCCACGCCAGCTCTTCATAAAGGGGCAAAATTCAATAATTCTGGCTGAAATCAGTTGTGTTGTCCCATTTTCCAGATCGGACAAGTCGAAGCGTGCCAAGCTTTTCCCTTCCAAATCCGAGGAATAATTATACAGGGTGATTCATGGCTGGCAATTAAAGAGATACGCACTGAAAAATGTAAAGAGAACTTTTGAGCAGCTCCTAGCAAATTTTACAGTGGGCGATAAATCTGGGAAAATGAAATTTACTTTCTGACATGACGCTTTAACGAGGCGCCCTACTTAATAGGGGTTTTGATAATGGGATTAAATGCATTTAAACTGCCCTCCAGGGTGGAACTTCTGCTCGTTTAAAACAGCAATTGAAACTGCGGTTGCGTTTTAAGCCGTTTGGTCTGCGGCTGCCAAGCATCGCTGACTTGTGGCAAACTGCTATTTAAATCCTTTTAAAGACTCTGAAACATATTGGGGTAGTTTTGCCGCTCTTAGTTGGCATTTATTATAAACCTAGACCATAAACAGTACCGCGTTATAATATTAGCAAGCTCTGCATTTGCATAAAATTTCTTCAACCATTGCGAAGTTTACTTGACATTAGGGGAACGTGTCCGAATTTCTTAGTCGGCTTTAGAGGTGGATTAAAAATTAAAACATAAATTTATTCAACTAATATATGTTTTTTTGTGACTCATCGTCGTGTTTAGCGTATAGGGGAGATCGGCGTAAGATGACGATGTTAAAGGGAAAATGCATATTAAAGGTATAAAACGTTTATTGAAAACCGTATCGATGAGAATATAAACTAACTGACAAATGTATGCAAGATAATCATTAGCGATAATAACAAAAACAAAGCCATTTTTTATAAATAACATAAATACAAAAAGGG
>JABXWE010009419.1:0-54269 GCA_014611495.1 Limonius californicus | reverse complement strand
GGGCATATTTTCTACAAATATCTAACAAATATGTCTACTATATATACAGCAGATATATGCGACTAACATTTAGAGAAGATTGTTTGACATTATCCTGGCAATATCAGAAATAAATATTTACCGAATATTTGTAAGATATATACAAGAGATGTACGCGACTAATGTTTAGAGAAGATTAACTACAAATATACTATTGAGATATTTTTATATATATGGCCAATATTTAAAAGTGTGACATTATAATATCCACCGAACATTACCAGCAAATATCACTTGTATATTTGGTGCTACTAGGGAGGTAATCATTAAAATTGGAAATTATATTTTTTTTATTTTACAGGTACAGAAAAAAAATCATAAAAAACTAACGAAGCTGTTCAAAATGACCACCGTTTTCCTGCAGACACAAATTTACTCGTCTTTTCATACTATTAAAAGCATTTATAAGAATTTGAGGAGTTATATTGGCACACTGTTCCGTAATTCTGTTTTGCAGTTCCTCAATATTGTTAATAGGGGTCTTGTATACATTATTTTTCAGATAAGGGAATATAATGTAAACTAAAATAGCCAAGCCTGGTGATCTAGGTGAAAATTCTGGACTGGAGGGTCTCTTGAGCGGTGTGGGCCGTCGCGCTATCCTGTTGGAAGTAGCCTTGCTGGAGCTCATCCTCATAAAGCTGGTAAATAAATTCACGTACAATATTCCGGTATTTCTGAGCAGTAACAGTTTCGTGGTAAAATAGGATCCGATAATACGCCTTCGAGACACAATCCAAACACCAACTTGTAACGGGTGAAGGGGAGATTCGCGAAAAGTATTCGGATTTGCAGCACTCCATAACCTCATATTTTGTGAGTTTATATACCCCGAAAGGATGAACCAGGCCTCGTCAGAAAAAAACGTTAAATTTAGCAATTCGTCGTTGTTCATTCAATTTGTTGGAACCACTGACAATACAAAATTCTCCTAGTGTGATCTGCTGGCAGCAACTCATGTAAAGCAAGAATTTTGTATGGGAACAACATTAAATCTTTTTTGACAATAGTAGGTACGGCAAGTTCCTAATGATAAATCAGTATCTTGCGAAAGTGTACGTAGTGATGTAGTGTAATTACTTTTTGAACTCGCGGTATATGTGAATATTACAATTTACTTTCGGCTTGTAAATGCTTGTAAAGACAGACAAGCAACAGGTCTGGCCTTACCTTATAATGCTGGGTGTAGTTCCCAACTGACGACGCGGTCTAAGCCGAAAGCAAATTTTAATATTGACAGTTCGAGAAACCGCAAAAGCCTAAAAGAATATAAAGACAATATAGTAAGGAATCAAATAGATTATGTACTTATGAACAAAAAACATCGCAGCAATGTACTAAGCGTAAAAACATACCCCGGCATCGAAGTGGGATCAGACAATAATCCAGTAAGCATCAAAATGAGAGTTAAGCTTAAAACTATTATAAAGAAGAAAACAAAAAAAAAACACCGGACGTAGAAGAACTTAGGAATATAGAAACAAAACAACAAATAGAACAAAACCTGAACGTTTAGTTAACACACATTGAAGAGGTATAGCAAAAACTGAAAATAAAAATAACAACAGTAGGTAATGAATAGGCTTAGGATAATTATGCACTAAAAATCTCCAAAATATGCATGCAAACATGCATCAAAAATATCCAAAATATGCACTTAAATAGGTATTGAAAAGTAAACCAACTAGAAAAAAAAACATTTACGTTATACATATTTATTTTTCTATTAAAATGCACAAAAACAATTTTAATCCAAAACTATTTAATTAAAAAACACAAAATTACTGATTTAAAATTAATTAACTTACAAAAACAAATCATAAATGCACTTAACACCAAAGTGGTGTAATATATTTTCGAATGTACATTTGCGCCTGTAGTCAGCGAGAATATTTTTGTACTGTGAAAAGACTCTCTCGACATCACACGACACTATTGGTACAAATTCATAATTTACAAGGTCAGTGATATTTAAATGTTCTTTTTTGCATCAAAGGCATTTTGCAATTATATTCTTAAGTTGTTGATCGCCCGTATTTTTTGAGATGACTTCGTTTAATTTATCAATTTTTCTCCTTCAAAGAATCAATTGTTTGACGTGCTGTGTGTGAGCTGGCATTGTCATGATGAAGAATAATGCGACGTTTTCGGTTGTTTTTCTTGATTTCGTCGATGACTTCTGGTTGTATGCCATTCAGCATTAACTGCTCTTCGATATTCTAAAGTCTAAAGGAATGATTGTGACGTCCAGTACCACCGAAGCGATCATTTTTTTGTTCGTGAACGAACAACGTTTGCGGGATTAGGTTCATCTTGTAACACCCAAACAGTGGATTGTTGCTTAGTTTCCGGTTCATACGAATATAACCAAGTTTCGTTACCGGTTACGATGTTGTATACGGATTTTGCAATTGATCGGCCGAATTTTTTCAGGATTTCTTTACACCAACAACACGAACCTTTTTTTGAGCTTCGGTCAAATTATGCGGAATCCACGGGGAACAAGTCTTGTTCACAGCTAAATGGTCATGCAAAATCGAATGTACTGTAGTCTTCGATATGCCTAAGGATGCCTCTATCTCAATGTAACTCACATGCCGATCTTCTTCAATTATGTTGCCCACTGCGTCGATGTTTTTTTGGAATAACAATCGATTTTGGTCGACCTTCATGGAATTCATAACTGACGAACGCACGACCACGACAAAATTCTGTAAACCAATTGTAAACAGTCTTTTGTGATGGTGGTTCTTTACCAAAAGTTGAACGAAGCGATTCCATGCATTGTTGTTGAGTTAGGCCTTTACAATAACCGTAAAAATCATCCACATAAAATTTTCATTTTTTTTATAAAATTGCTTTTTTTAAACGCTCACTGTGAACAAACTACTCGGTTATTTTCTAAGCTGCCACTGTTTTCAGAATAACAAATGTTAAATTTTATGAAAATAGTAATGACACATCTCAATAGCGCCACCTAATGGTCGTTTGTAAAAACTTAAAAGGCCTCTATAGCAGAAGAAACGGAAAATGAAGTATATGGCTGCCTTCGATGCCTATTTAAGAAACAAAGTTGGGGTCAATGTTTTGAAAAGGCAACAATATTTTAATTTGTATAAGAGCTCTCTAATATACATAGCAGCGTAGAAACTTCCTCTTTCAGTTCAGGATTTTTTCATCAATTTTTTATCCCGATCAACTATAACATACAACATTCAATTCTGAAGTATAGGTAATCATCCCCCACGCTCCTCCACACATGTATCTCAGAAAATACATTTTCAAAGAAACAAAGAAACAGCTAAATATACGTATTTTGCTGCAACCCCCCACAGAGAAGTACTCAATCCGGAAATCATGAAGCCTCAATATCTCAATCTTATTCGGTATTTCTGTAGTTTACTATACATCCCCCGTGCTTTTACCTAGCATGGGGTAAAAGTACTTGATAAAAAAAGTGTGTCGATGTTTAACAATGGGGAAGAAGGTTATTACGGACAAAGAAACATGCTATAAGTAAATTAAATAGCGAAACATTTTAAATTGGTTACTAATCGACAATAACAAGTACGATTTTTTAATGTTAAGGCCACCTTGTCCAATTCTTCAAAGGTATTTTCTACGAAAATTAATTTTCATTGTCTTCAGAACTGTCTGGGTTTTTATGATTCATGGAGTTTGCAATGTAAAACTTTAATGCAATAAAAATACAGGATGTTGCCTATACTCCGCAAAAATGTAGTCGATACTTGATTTTGTAGTAAGAAAGATTCTGACAGATGTGACTTTTTTCTCTTGTTTAATGTCTTTGGGAGATGGTAATAATCATCTCAACATATTACATTATTCTTGAAGGTACATTACTTTATATTGCCATATTTTCTTACCGCCGCTACTAAAAGACTATTTCTAAATTCTTGGACAAAACCTTTATCACATATTTTATGTATTTGCACATCTACCGCATTTTAACTCTAGAGCAATGGATGATCTAATTTTTAGATATTTTGTTCTAGCCACCTTTGTATATCTACTACGGCGCCACTTTTACCAATCCTATACAGATTAAATCTTTAAAAGTAAATACAGTAGCACAAAACGCTTTTAGCATTTCGTATCAGTTTTCATTACAGAACATTGCAATTAACGATTCGTCCGACAGATAAAAGACTTGCTCTATATATTAGGCAGTAGTCTCTGATTAGCAATTGATTTACTATCATCTCTTTCGATTGCAGTAACATCAAGAATTTTGAACTTTGTAAGCAGGTATACGATATCATGACTTAACTTCTGACAAATTTATGTATCATCAGAAGTCTTTAGTAAATTTGAAATAGAAGTTGGTGGCGTACCAAATAGTATTTTCATAATAGTTTTGTTAGTTATCTAGACTAGTGTTGCTACAAAAATTTCAACTAAACAGTGCAGTCTTTGCTATACACCTCCGTAAAGAGAAGTTTACATAAACAATACTTATACAGAATACGCAAAATGTGTATCGTTTCATGTAAAAGTATATATGAAAATATAAAATGCAAACTTCAACGTTATTTATAATCAGGTACTCAAGATTGTATCAGTGTTCATTAACTGTGAAACATTAAGCTCCACCAAAACTTTGTCTTAAAAAAACATAATCGGATTGTTTCATGAAAACGTCTGCGCAAAATAACTAACTACAGATGTTCTTTGTAAATTGTTATTGTTATACAATATTCTAATACATGTCGTAATGCGTTTTGCCAGTAATTATCTGCACTTTTATATCTTGTTGATCAATCATATAAATAATTTTACTTAGCTATCGATACCAGTAAAAAAGGAAATTGTATATTAATTGTGATAACGGGAAGACATGCGCAAAGAGGTTGCTTGGTTCCTTCTTTCGCAAGGTTCGCTTTGCTAATGAACAGACGAAAAAAATTAAGTTACAATAATACAGGGATACCATGTAAAGTTCTTATTTATATCGAATCATGTACTGTGTCAATACATATAATTTTAGGCAGTACTTAATAAACGCTTCTATTAACGCAAGATTTGCAGTACCGAAAAAGTTAAGACAGTTTGAAGTGATACGGCATCAACAGGTAGATTGTTTCAAAGTTGGCTTGATATATTTCAATAATAATATTCAAATTTGATACAGAGTTATTTGTTATTGTTATTTTAAAACGGCGAATGGATTTACAGTGCGGTGCCATGTTTAGAGGAATTTCGGCAACAATTTCCAGATATTGCTGTCTTGAAGGAGATTTTTACAGCGCACTTAGAAGATGTGTTGATGAATTCCGAGATACAGGGAGCATTACTCATAGAGATAGAGCTGGCAGGCCAAGAGTTCGTAGTCAAAATACGGTTGATGATGTTCGTCAACGTTTGAACGAGCAACCCACTACATCGCAAGAGACTGGTTTATCATTAGGAACTTGCCATACTATTGTCAAAACGATTTAATGCTGTTACACAATTCTTGCTTTACATGAGTTGCTGCCAGCAGATCACAATAGAAAAATTTTGTATTGTCAGTGGTTCCAACAAAATTGAATGAACAACGACGAATTGCTAAATTTAACATTATTTTCTGACGAGGCCTGGTTCACCCTTTCGGGGTATGTAAACTCACAAAATATGAGGTTATGGAGTGCTGTAAAAATCCGAATACTTGTCAGGAATCTCCCCTTCACCCGTTACAAGTTGGTGTTTGGATTGCTGTGTCTCGAAGACGTATTATCGGACCCATATTTTTCCACGAAACTGTTACTGCTCAGAGATACCGGAATATTGTACATGAATTTATTAATCAGCTTCATAAGGATGAGCTCCAGCAAGGCTACTTCCAATAGGATGGCGTGACGGCCCACACCGTCCAAGAGACCCTGAATTTTCTTCGTGAATTTTTTGACGATCGAATAATTATATTCCCTTATCTGAAAAATAATGTATACAAGACCCCTATTAACAATATCGAAGAACTGCAAAACAGAATTATGGAACAGTGTGCCAATATACCTCCTTAAATTCTTATAAATGCCTTTAATAGTATGAAAAGACGAGGAAATTTGTGTCTGCAGGAAAACGGTGGACATTTTGAACAGCTTTTTAAGTTTTTATGTTTATTTTTCTGTACCAGCGAAATAAAAAAAATTATAATTTCCCATTTTTATGATTAACTACCTACTTGTTACGATTTGTTTAATAGTGTAGTAATTTAGTTGTTACTGGGGACCGCGGTAGAGTAATGGCCTCAGCGCTTGGCTTCGGAGTTATTCTACCAAAGTCGCTCAGGTTCGAATCCTGAGCACTGCACTTTCCCAGGGTGTTGCCTTTGGCAACTCCACGATTCTTATAAAAAAAAAAGTTGTTACTGTTATCGTCTAAATTGAAATAATAGAACTCATTTCTTCAAATATTGATTTATTTACATTTACCATGCAACTTAACCTAACATAACTTGCCGGTTAAGTACAGGCGCTTGCGCTAGGTGGCGCTAGAAAGGCTGTGCCTAAACGTCAATTGGTATATAAAGCTTGCATTAGACATTTTATTATTCCATGGCCAACCGTTATGTAATTACTTTTTGAACTCACGGTTTAATCAAAAGAATATTTATGTTTCCTAATTTCTTTTCCAAACATTGTTCCTTCTGGAAAGTAGATATTATAGCGCTCGCTTTTTGAGCAAAACGTTGATTCTGGCTTGGAGCATTACTACGCAGATTTATAAAAATCTTGTCTGCAACCCACCCATGCTGAAAACCTTCTCTGGAATTTCTGTCTTTCGGATTCGGCGTTAAACTGTAGGTCCCCTGTGTTTCTACTTTAGCGCCGAGGAGGAACTGATGCCCAGCAGTGGGATAAAACGGCTGTCAATGATACATAAAATCTAGTACCAACTTCAGCCCATCCAAATCACTCTAATTTTCTAAATAAGCGAAATGTATAGGCGCTTCCTTTTTAAACCGCTCCTTGTACGAGAAATGCAAAATAAAAAGTAGAACAGTCTGTAACGAATGCAAAAATCTCGATATTTAAAAAATGATAATAAAAATAAATCTATCGGGGTGAAGTCAGGTGATCGCGCAGGTCACTCAAACGATCCTCGCCATTCTGTCGGTAGGGTCATGCGAATTTACGAGTTTATGTTAGTAGGCCAAACTATTTAGCCGCTTGAAAGCATGGGATTTATTTAGAAATTGACAGTAACAGCCCTGAAATTATTGAGCGTGCGATACAAAGTGTTTACACACCTGCTGGTCAATGCTAACTGGTTAATGGTAGACAATTTCTACATTTCCGTTAGGCAATTTTTTGATAATGTGCTTATTTTCATTAAAAACATGTGGGGTACCAATTTTTTACCATCACTACGAAACTAGTGAGGAAGTCTAACTAAGCGAGAGAGAAAAAATGAGGGTGCCATTTAAAATATTTAATGATGACGTCATGATGCAAAGCCGATACTAAAATTGTACATTAGAAAGTGTCTTTATAAAAGAAAAATTGACTTATTTCAGGGATTTCCCAAAAATCATTAAATAACAAAATGAATTTTCTGCATAACTTTGTCAAATCGTGTTAGACTATTTAGTAAATTATTGTAAATGGGAAAAATACGGCATAACTTATCATTACATAACTAATGATCAATGTTATAATCATTAATGAACTTATTACTAAACAGCACCATGAAGTAAATTAAATCCCACCTAAATCGCCTTACAAATGTAGCGAAATGCATTGAAACCAAAACTCCCCTGCGTTGAGAATTGCTCCAATTTGCTATTATCAAACATCAGCAATTTCTTCCAAATACCTATACAAACCAAATGCTTTTTCCAACAATACCTTATAAAATGGCCACAATCTCTACTACAAGTTCTACTATTGTGGGCATAATATCATTTTCTTAACTGCTGATTGGTGCCGTCAACCCGACCCTCGACCAGTTTGCTTGTCGCTGTCCCAGATTTATATTCACGCGACCATTTTATTCTGTTAACATTGGTCATTGCTTATCAATAAACAGTTGCCTTATAATAAATATATATCAGTAATAATCATTTATCCTAAGACAATTACCTCAAATGGTTCATGCTTGCAGTGTATGTATATTCAACCCATGTGAGATATAAATATTTTCAAAATTAAATCAGTTGAACCCGCGGGCTTCACACTCTGTACTGTCACCGAAAAAAAATCCATTCTTTACAGCAATATAAATCTAATTTCTTGAAGAGTGCAAGAAGTAATATATGTTGTAAAAGCTTATCTATCTGTTTCTTAGACCAAGTCAAAATGCGAAATTTCTATATACGTGGTCTTCTTCATCTTTTCGAGATCCTGCAAGGTATTCCATTTTAAAGTACGTCCTCGTCGTTAAAGACCTTTTCTTCCCACTACTGAGCACTGGCCTCGTCACTGCCACGTGCTTCTCCGTAGCACTAAAGTAGAGATACGTATATGTTTAATTTTATTTAACTCTTTATTATATATAATTTATTCATACTATCAGTATTGTTGAATATCCTTGAACCAGACATTGGTCACGTTGCTAACCCTTAAAGTATCAAACGTTACTGAAACCATAGCATAAAAATATGGTATCTTCTTTTAAAAACAATAAGTAAGTTGTGTTTATATGTAAACCAGGAACTTTATGAATGCGGAACATTGTGAAATGTCAGGAGGAAGATGGGTAGGTCACCCATATTACCAAAAATAAATATGTATTTTTTTTTAACAATTTTTTTAATTCGCTTGATATTAAGGCTGAAAAGCTAAAAAGCAACGCTAACAAAATTTCAACTTTTAAACAGAAAATTGTCTCAAAGAAAAAAGCGTTTCATTATCAAGATATCTTCATTATGATATTTTGAATTAATCACCCAACATGATGATATTGGACGTTGTTTAATGTTTTTATAAGGCTGCCCTAGCTAGAGGTTAGTGCGTTAGACTTCTACGCTGAAGGTCCTGGGTTCAATCGCCAGTACCGGAACATCAGATTTTCAGTGGGCGTTCTCCCTCGCAAGGCAATAGTAAACCAGCGAGGTATTCTGCCTAGTACATTTACTTTGGAGTAGTGTGTACACTTCCCGTGGTTCTTAGCGCACGTTAAGCTGAAGGTTTTCTATATCTGTGGCACTCTAAACACATAACACAGGCATAGGAGAGTAGATCGCTACGTCTCGTAAGAGATAAAACACACGAACAAGAATATTGTTATGAACCTACTGTTTTCTGAACTAAATTACCCCATCCAGTGGTTGTAGTATTGCAAATATTTCGGTAATTAATTTTTCTATATTTGTATATTTTCTTGTTCATTTGTTAGACGCCATCGGAGTTGAAAATTACTGCAATATGTACTGAAAGCAATACGTGCTCAGGAGTATAATCTTCCAGACACATTGTGCAGCCGCGAATATTATATTACATATACAGAACATTATTGCAACCGGTACTTCATTATTAAATCCAAAATGTTATTAAACCTTAAAGTAGCTGTATCGAAATGCAAAATTATGTACTTTGTAAATATGTGTAACTGTTAGCTAATCGCGTAAATGCTTATTCGCTTCGAATAAGATTTCATTCTGCCGGAATCGGTGGACTAGTGGTTAGCGCACTTGCCTATAGATAAAACAGACGCGTGTTCGAATCCGACTGAGGTCAGTGTGATTTTTCCGGCAGGAAAAAATCTGAAAGTGGGCCGTCTGTTGGATAAGCAGTAAAATCCTGTGCCATTGCGATTTGTGACGCATTAAAAATCATTTTTGAAGTTGGAACTACAGTAGATAGGCAAAATTCATAATGAGGCTTTACAATAAAAGCAAATATGGCCTAAGTGCAAAGAGATGCTTGAAAACCACGTCCTAGATATTGCTCAACAAAACAAACACACAAGAACAAAATTTTACCCCAATGGTGTTTCAACGTTATTTTGAGATTGCTAAGTCACAACAGATTCATTTGTACAGCGTATAGCCAAATTTTTTAACTTAGTCGAATATTTGGCTTATCTAGTGGATACGCAAAGTTAAACCTATTTTAACGTGGAATATACGATAAAGAACAGGTGGAAGGGATAAGGAATATTACACAGTTAACACATTTGAGACACCCATATTAGCCAGCAAATCTAGTGTCCCTACCCCGTACAAAACTACCAACTTGTATTTTCTTAAGCGGGTTTTTTGCAGGTAGTTATCTCATGTATTTGATGTTATGCCTCTTCAAAATTATAAATGTATTTTATCAAAAATTGTTTCCTCAGGCTGTATGGAACTAAGCTTTAATCAGAATTTTTATGAAATATTCAACATATTTCTCATACACGCACAACGATACAACGCGACTTTTCCCATTCTGGATACTTTTCATACAACGCACTTAAAGATATGAGAAAGCATTATTTTGAGAGTGGTTTCTACAAGATGAGTTTTTCCAAGATAACGTATGATTGAGTGTTTGTCTGTTTTAGTTGTTTTTTTATTTACTTAAGAGTCACGAACCTCCTCCCATTATTCATGCCCCGGACAAAAGTTTTCCATTATCTCGATCATTCGGATCGTTTTTTGCGCCTCTTTTTTCCTAAACGTATTTTGATTTTTCTCCTATAAAAGACCATCAAATTAATCAGATTTAAACTTTTGTAATAAATAATGCAAAGCATTCTGTCAAAAATTTTTCAATCGAGTTAAAACTCTCGAAGCGCGAAGCACACAGAAGTAGATGAATAAAACATGCAATTTATTATGCGCGTACTTCACCTACTTTCGATTTTTCACAACGCCAAGCTCTTGTTTCAGCCAAGGTCGATGATGTTTAATATTTCATAAGTTATGGGTTACTTGGGACAACCTCATTTCGCGCCCTGCATCCGAAGTAATGCACATTTTATGTCGTCTTCGTCTTCATACGAGATGATTAAACAGAGCGTCGCATTGAAGTTTCCGATACAACCTGACACCTTCTAATGGGATGAGGGTTACGTCATATTCAGAAGTGAAGTTCCTTTGAGGGCTAATGGCAAGACTATTCGCGCTAATTTTGGGGGAAATTTGCGTGCTCTTTCGTGGGCGGACGAGCCTGAACTAGCTTCCTCTGTTTATACCTTTAAGGTAGGATACCTAAACTTAACGTTATCATTATACAAAGCGTCGGAAGGTCATCAGAGAATTCTGTATGGCACTCGCATTCACTTAATAAGATCCCGAACCGGGAAACAGAAACTTTGATTACAGTGTTCCCATTCAAGCGGCCTCTAGGATGGAACTCGCGTATGCAAACTTTGCAGAGTTATACTATAAATTAATTAGAACTCATTAGCTGACTTTGTCACAAGTCAGATGGAAGTTAAGGGGTAACTTCGTTTGACGGTAGCTCTGCTGCTTGTGCATTATTGAGCAATGGAAGATTAATCCGAAAAATTAAGCGACGCGCGCTAACTGTCTCCAAACAAGCTCGGGGAAAATAAAGCAAAAACAGTCCGAATCGCGCAAATATCCTCGGAGAGACGTTTGTATGGTTGCAGCATATGGAAAATTCCGGGCCAACTCCCTAACATGCGGCTTTATTAAGTGTGACGTTAAATACAGTCTAGAGGGAAAACATTTTCGGCACATAATCCAATTTGGAAGGACAAAGCAATCACGTAATCGGTTAAATGAATGAGTGTGGGGGGTTTTTAATAAAAAATAACTATCATGCCAAACATTCTTCGAAATATATGTTCAGAAACAAGAATATTATTAAATAAACTTAAGCAGCAAGAAACTGAAATGAAGCCTGATTTTATTTTTAAGATATATTTACGTAGAAATGTGTAACTTGTATGGCCACTGTTTGTTAAACAAAATTATTTAGCAAATCAATGTTAGGATTCGTCACATTACAAATAATAAACTGAAAACCAAATAATGCAATATGTTTCTCTTTTTCTTCTAGTGCTTTATTTCTTATGAAACGTAGCGATCTTCTCTCCTATGCCTGTGTTGCAAGTTTAAAATGCCACAGACATAGAGGACCTACAGCTTAACGTGGGCTCCAAACCACGGGAAATGTAAACGCTTCTACTCCAGGGTAGATTTACTAGGCAGAATACCTCGCTGTTTTGCCATTGCCTTGCAAGGGAGAACGGCCGTTAAAGATCCGATGTTCTGATACTGGGAATTGAACCCAGCACCTTCAACTTAGACATCTAATGTGCTGACATTTAGCCCGCGGCCGCAATATTTTTAAGAGCCCACAATTCCCGAGGACTTTTTAGATATTCTGGAATTAACATATGCATATGAAACGCCTGTCAGTTACAAAATAGGCTGATAATTGTAAATCATATTAAACGAATGGAAATACAAATGATTAATAAAAAAACCAAATCATCCATGCGAATTTTAGGTAACCTAAGCACATATTGCAGCTTGATATAACCGTAGGTTGTTGCTTGCTTAGTCTGTCAAACCTTGTAATTCGCGGTTTGCAGGTAATAATTTTGTAATTGTTTCTTATTGTAATTGATTGATATTATTACCTTGTTCACTGCCAAAGTAAAAATAATAATTAATTGTGATTATATTTTTGGAAATTGAATTTGTAACTATGTAATTATGGGTATAAACCAAATAGTACTACTACTCAATACAATGAATATACAATACTATAGATTTAGCGATGCAGAAAAATCAAACTCCGATAATTGCTTACTAGAATACAACCACTGAGAAGCTTTTGCAGAACACCATACCAAGCAGGATATACAAACAAGATGGGAATTCGCACTAAAGAAAATAATTCAGATCAGAAGGCAAGTGTTATGCACAAATAGGAGGAAAATTAAGTTAAACAGCAATGGATGGCAGAGGAAATACTAACGAAGAAGTAATAAAATCAAATACCATAATAAATGTCCCCAGACTAACTTAAATATGAAATGAAAAGTAAAGGAAGCCAAAAAATAGAGCTGGATGAAAAATATAATGAAATAGAAGAACTACAACGCAGATATGGAGAGTTCACTGTTATGTTCATTGGATTTTGCGCTTCATTTGAATTAAAGCTTCTTTTTAATTGTCGCTCCGTAGCCGATTACTATCTTGTTATTTCCAGAATACAGTTTTAGTGGACCTTTTTTGTTATCATGGAGAAATGCCGATTAATGTTTTGTCTGCGCGCTAGGCCGTAGACATTTCCTGGGAATCTTTCGGTCCGGTTGCTCGTTAACAACATCGAGCGCCGTAATCAAGTACTGCAAGGGGCGGCTTGGGTTTTCGATGGGTGTCCCTCGCGTGATTTTCGTATCCCTGTTTTCACGTGGGGTGCACAGAACCATCGACAAATGCAGGACTTAAAGAAACACGCTGGAATTATAACCCTTGGAAGGCAATTCATTGCGAATTTGTCGATTGCCTTTGGCGGATCATTATCGAGCCCATTTCGCGTCCATCTGGATGTGCCGTTGCTGCGACAAACTAAGAAATTTGTGCAGCGAATATTTCGTTTCGAAATTTCCGGAAGAACCGCCTTTTTCCGGACCTCAGAACACCCCAAAATTGTGCCTGCCTCTTTCTCTACTCGCTACCGAAGAAAATCAAGGTAAAATAAATTGTTTTTGTGTTGTGCAAACTTTTTCCTAGTTTCATTTTCAAGTTTCAAGTGCTGAACCTTTTTTTTGGTGCGACGTAAAGCGACCTTCAGTCGCCAGTTGTCACTTTTTTCTTAACCGTAAAGTGCAATTATAAATTATAATTTTTTGTGTACTCCTCGTCAATGGCTGCGTAGATATGTTCTAGTAAAGTAAATATCGTAAGCCACTGGCCTCGGTTCGAACGTTCCAACAAAATCTTGTATTAAACTATAAATATAATCATTTTCAATGTAGTCTTTGTTCTTGTATTGTATCCCCTATTTCAAATAGTAGAATCATATTTGTTTTAAAATTCACCATATCTTTCATTTTTGGATATTTTTACTTTATTGTGTGCATGAACTTTGTAAGCTTTATATATAGGAGGAGGCAGAATAGAGGCGAGTCCGATTCCCGTAAGCTGCTAGCTTCTCGGCCTTCCACGATAACCTGTAAACAGCTGTGATTTGGAAGATGGCGCCTGCTAATTTTGACCTATCCCGCACACAACTAGGTACGATTTCCCTCCCATAAGAGGTTCCCGTGAACCACCCCTACTCCTCTGAACTAAGCCGAAGGCCTTTTTCCATCCTATCCTGTTGCGTGTCGACGAAAAATCTCGTTTGGCCCGTAACATCACATACAGAGAAAGTTCAAGGAAGTAACCGCAAAAGATACAATACACAATCAGAAATGAAAGCGATAAAGTAATTTTAACCAAAAATATGGGAAACATTCATTTCAGAACTGTTTGACAACAATCGCGTACACATAAAATTGTTGAAGATAATGAAATGGAAGAACCAAAAATAATTAAATCAGAGGTTGATTATGTATTAAGAAAAGCAGAAGGTGGTAAAGCGGTCGGACCTGGTGAAACTCGAATTAATAAAATTGCTGGACGAAAACAATATACAAATTTTGACAGAACTTTTTAATCATACCTAAGGCGGAAGTTGGTAGAACCCCCTTTAAGATGGCGGGAAAATTGCGCCGCGACTGTATGGACGGGCTTTAATCTCACAGGTAAATCCCGCCCCGTCATTTCGCTTACCTTAAACAAATCTTTTGAACACAACCAGAAGTATATAAGTATTATACGTATATACATATTACACTACAAATTACTATTTTACGGGATCAGAGCTTTATGATACATGTTTAACAAATGAAATCTCGTTATAACGCCATTATTACTTGCTCAGCAACTCCTGGACGAACTGTTGGCGTTGCTTTACAGTTTTGTTACATATTTTGGCTTTAAGTGAGATGCTGTTAATTTTAAAATAAGTATCCATTTGAATTGTTAAATTATTCTAAAAAAAATAATATTGTAGGATGTGTACCATAGAATGACGAATTCATCTAGCGTGAAAAACTGTTGGCGTTGCTTTACAGTTTTGTTACAGATTTTGGCTTTAAGTGAGATGCTGTTAATTTTAAAATAAGTATCCATTTGAATTGTTAAATTATTCTAAAAAAAAATAATATTGTAGGATGTGTAGCATAGAATGACGAATTCATCTAGCGTGAAAAACTGTTGGCGTTGCTTTACAGTTTTGTTACAGAGTTTGGCTTTAAGTGAGATGCTGTTAATTTTAAAATAAGTATCCATTTGAATTGTTAATTCTAAAAAAAAATAATATTGTAGGATGTGTAGCATAGAATGACGAATTCATCTAGCGTGAAAAACGTCGCACACATTCGTTGTATGAATCTATCACGCATTTGCTGCTGCCCAAATTTGTGGAGTAAATGCTGATGCTTCAGCATCTATATGTTTTAGTAAAAACAATCCGTTATATTTATTCGTTTAGCATTTGGAATTACTTCAAAAAGCTCCATGACAAAGCAGTCCCCAACCTCTTCTAGAGATACATGAGAGGAGATACGAGCGGAATTTACTGGTAGAATTACAACCATAGAAGAGGGTCTATGGATTAGGTCTCATTAACGGGGCATGTAACGGTAAATTTTCTAACATTTGGAAAAAGCCTGTTTTCATTATACTGCCAAGGAAAAATAATGTCAGAACATGTAACACCTTCCAATTAATCAGTCTGATGAATCACGTCCCGTAGCTCCTATTGAGAATAACACAAAACAGAATATCAAAAAGTGCGAACTTGCTACAGATAAATCGCAATTCGGATTTATGTACCGTGGTCAGGTAAGGGGCCTATCATAGCTTTGAACACCTTAGAAAAATGTGTTTTGTATTCGGCCAAACTTGCTATATGGAATGAAAACGTGGAAGTTAAAGGTTAAAAAGAAAATCGATTCATTTAAGATGTGGACGTGAGGAAGTTTCAAAAATTTCGTGAACGTCAAGAACAATAAATAACGAAGTAATGTGTATGAAGAGTAGCCGAGGAAAAATAATTAGTAAACACCCTAAAAATTAGAAAACCATATACCTCGGGGATCGCTTAAGAAATGATACATATAAACTGCTTCAAACTATAATCAGAGAAAGAATACAAGGAAAGAAAACAGTAGGAAGAAAGAAGTCATCCTGGCTACGTAATATTCGTAAATAGGCAAAGTCGGACCGCTGTAGAACTGTTCCGATTTGCTGAAGGCCGTGAGCAATTAATTCCAGTATTAGCCAACCTCTAAATATAGAGAAAAAGAATACAGAGTTTCTCCGAAAAGTAATGTCAGCGAGTCGATGAAAAAGAATTTATTGATCAAATCGGTACATCGATACATCGCTTCCAGCGTGATTTCCAGGCATCGAAGGCGTCAAGGTAGGCCTCTTCCGGAATGCCCTTTAGAGCCTTGGTGCAAGCCTCTTTGACATTGTCAACTGTCCCAAAATGATGTCCTTTCATGGGAGTTTTCAAGTGCGGAAACAAAAAGAAGTCTGGGGGAGCCACGTTAGGACTGTAGGGCGGCTGGGGAACCGTTGACACCTTTGAATCGGTCAGGAAACGGGCCACGGGGAAGGTGGTGTGGGCGGGCGCGTTGTCATGGTGAAGTTTCCAATCGTCAGCGATGTCGGGCCGGACGCGATGAACCATTCGTTTAAGTCTCTTGAGCACTTCCACGTAGAATTTGGCGTTGACGGTTGTACCATGTGGTACAAACTCACGTTGGACGAGCCGCCTGATGTCAAAGAACACAATGACCATGGTCTTGACCTTTGACTTGCTCATTCTAGCCTTCTTGGGGCGAGGTGACGCCGAGGTATGCCCCTCGGCACTTTGCCTTTTTGTTTCGGGGTTGTATTCAAACACCCAAGACTTGTCACCTGTGATGACACTCTCTAAAAAGTGGGGGTCACTTTCACAAAAATCCCAAAGTTCCTGGCACGTTTCAACTCGGGGCGATTTTTGATCGGCCGTTAGCACTTTGGGCACCAACTTCGCGCACGTGTTTTGCTTGTGCAAATTGTCCGTCATAATCTCGTGGACGGTATTTTTTGGAATGTTTAATGTCTGTGCCACTAAACGAACACTTAAACGACGGTCTGAGTTTTCACATTTTCGTCGGTGGTGGTCGTTGATGGCCGTCCAGCGCGGGCTTCATCGCTGATCTTTTCAAGGCCTTCTAAAAAGGCCTTGTGCTACCGGTAGACTTGATGTTCGACAAACAATCATCACCAAAGGCCGTCTTTATCATAGGAAATGTTTCCACTGCGAACTTGCCGAGTTTCACACAAAACTTGATGGCAATCTTTTGTTCCAACAAGCGTTGCATTGCGGCTTGCATGAGAGACGATAACGAATTACACAGAAAACCCTTTCCTTACTTTCCGGATGGTGGTACACAACTGAGGGACCGCGCGTCCGTAAGCTGACTTCCTCCTCCACCGATCCCAACTGATCCGAGCGCGCTGCGACGTATAGTTGCTTCACAATAAAATCACTGACATTACTTTTCGGACAAACGCTGCAAATGAACAAATTGAACTCTCAGATTGACTATTACGTTATTGGAAATTTTGGAAAAGAATACCATTAAAAAATCCCCAGCACATATTTGTATCTATCTAAGAAAAAAAAATATAGAGTAAATATAATACTGACTTTTTGCGTTTCATGAAGTGGCTCTAAAAATAAACTCACCATGCAAATTAACAGTTTTATGCTATTAATTGCTTATCAATTTTATCCGTCAATAATGAATTAATGTATAACCTTATAACCCCAACATTATTGTACTGAAGCTGGTGTATTCGAAGCAATTGGAGACTTCAATCTTTCAAAAACAATGGCAAAAAATCATAATAAATGCATAACACTATACCAATTATATAACAACAGGATTAATTTGATCTTTTAACAAGATCGTGCAAAGGTCCATACGGCTACAAGAGCCTTTCTTTAGCGTAAAATATTTTCAAATCGTTTAATGTCAAGGTTCGGGGACATTACGGTGCATTAGAGATTCCAAGATTTAACACCTAAGGGTTTCTTTCTCTGGGGATCCTTAAAAGCAAAAGTATTTCAAACCCGTCCAGCTATAATTGCTCAATTAAAGCTGGGAATTGAAGTGGAATCACGAACTATTGGTAATTCCAAGCGTGATCTGAAACTTTGTAACAAATACATGACAAAGTTTTCTTTAAACGCTGCTGCTCTAGTAGTCGAATGCAAAGGTGTCCGTTTGCAGTTTGAGGATGCAACTTGTAAAATGGGTCGCCTTGGCCGCATAAGGCGATGTTGCAGGAAGTGTTAAGGCAAGCCTGGATCTTTTGCAGCTAAGCCTGGATTGGAAAATATTTAACTTTAGGTCTTCTTGCAACTTATTAATAATAAACTCACACTGTTTTCAAAATTCCCTCTTTATTGCCAAATACGCTGGTGTCATGTTCGCTGTGACGCACCAGTAACACTTTATTAAACCAGTACTTTTATCTTGCAAAACGTCGTTTTTAAGGTAACAGTTTGTTGTTTAAGGCTAGTATGAAACGACATAGATTTTTGTACTAAATTCTATTCAGAATTTTGTAAACAATTTAGTCCCAAAATGTTGTACAAAATTCTGTAAAATATGTATGACATGAATAAGAATTTTGTACAAAATTCTGTCAATGAGCATGCGCAAATAAGTGCAAATTACGTTGATATCTGTGAGAAACTGTCAAAATAATGAAGCGACTGTGGATAATGTAGAATTCTATCAAGTTATTATAATATTAGGTTGATGCATATGTTCGTAGCGGTTTTATGTATTTATTTAGCATCAATATACGCCAAAATAAACAAGCTACAGTATTAAAGGACGCGGGCGAGATAAGAGAAAGTACGGTTAGCGTAGACGCGGCGGCGTAAACACGTCGTAAAACATTCACGTCTTTACCCTCAGTGATCACGGATGAACGCTAAAATTTTCTCGTTTGCACATACCAGCCTGAGGCACCAGTAATTTTGATAATCTTCAAAACTATCACTTTCAAATTGCAGATCTCGGGCTCTTCCTGCCTAGACCGACTTCATAACCCGTTACGCGTTTTTCGTTATTTTAAATACATTCATTCAAAGCTTGAGACAGTAGTCAGCTATTTGGCAAACGTCGTTTTCGAAAGATAAAATGGCATTACACATCCTATTTTTCTAGGTTCTGGGTCATTTGTACGTCACCTCACCGCCGTTTGCTCGCCAAGGGCTGCTCGATTGCCGATTGCTCGCTAGGAAAGATGCTTGCCATCCGTTTGCTCACCAGCCTACCTGCTCTCAATAATAATAATAACTGTACCAACGCAGAAAAATTAATTCCTGTTTTGTTGTCATAATTAAAGCCTTTACTTTTACTTTTTAAATGCAATAAGTATAAGGAGAGTATTATATTTTTCATAAATAAATTTTGATATTTTAAGCAAATATTCGTTTATGGAAGTAGTCTGAGAGGATACGTGTTTATTAAAATATTTAGAAATCTAAAATGCTATTTCTGTATCAATAAAGCATTTTTAAGGGTGTTTTGAGAAATAATTATTTAAAAATAATTTTAAAATATATCTTCTTCTTAGAGTGCTTTGTCTCGAGACGTAGGGAAAAATATACAACGAAGAAATCAGAACTGCTAGTTCGCTTAATTAGGAACAAAAAAATATTAGCCTATATGAATTCAAATTCAAGAACAGGCAACCCTGCCTTGACTATCAACAGTCCTTAGAGAAATGTAAGATTCTGAGAATTACTAACAGCTTATACTAAACGCCTGTAGACAATTTTTTATTTTAAGAATATATTGCTTGTCGAGCATCTGTCCGGCAAGCAATCGCGTGGCGAGCAAGTAGTTGACGCGCATAGACTCGCGAGCAAACGACAGGTGAGCAAACAGTGGCGAGCAAGTAAGCGAACACCATTTCTCTATGACACTGAAATACAGTTTAAATTCAAACATCCAGTATAGCTATTTAAAAAAGTTAAGTGTCTCTGTCGCACTCTATATTTAAATACTTTAAGTAACCGTATAAATTTTACCATAATTAACAGTGTATGCTACATTATTAATTACAAGCTTAATTTTTAAAAATTTTAATTTTTCTAGGTTTCCCATGCCGAGGATACTATTACAGGAAATAAAAATGAGGGATGTCTAACCTCAAAAACAATGAATAACGATTAAATAATGATAAGAGGATCTTGGGATATTAAGCCACTAATAAAATAATTAATTTTTATGAACAAACTCTAATCTACTATGATTATTTAATGAGTATAACTGTAATATGGTAATAAATATTCTTCTGTTTCGTTATACATCAGGATTTTATGAGTTAAGATTTTCTACGCCATTACATTAGAATTGTTGCATCTGAACTTCAATTCTTATAATAATTTTGTATTTGTTTAGAAGTCCACCATGGCGAAGATAGGCAACCCAAAGAACATATCACAAGGTATTATAACATCTAATTTTTTACGGAAAGCATTGTGAATCAGATATGCCTGTTCGATATGCTTGACAGTTTAATAACATTTCAAAAAATTTCGGAATTATTAAATTAGTACTTACTATTTTATGAGATTTGAAATACTTAAATATAGATACGTATAGATAAGCTTTTGTGATTTTCATTCTTACTTACTTTATTTAAAAGACCAAACATAACAAACATGCATATCTGATTCAGAATACCCTCAATAAAAATGTAAATATTGCAGTATCTTGTGATATGTATTTTGGGTTGCCTATTTTTGGAATGGTACGCTTGTATTCTCATCCGGTATAATTAATGCAGTTCTCACTCATTCAAACCTACTAGTTTTTTTTACTCTGCTGAGTTATTCAGAAGGCTCCTAAGCAATCTGTTATTGGAAATGAGGTAATATATTGTAATATATTGGTTGATTGTCTTATACCTCAGCAATTTATATTTGTAAATCAAAAGCGGTTTGTAATATGAAACGACGCACGATGTCTTTGATACGATTAATTTAATTAATTGTTAATTGTCTGGTCCTACACATGTTCACAAACTTGCAAAATATAATTATTGTTTCCAACAAACCGTCACTGATTCTGACATAAAGGAGTTACACGATTGTCATATAAATTAACTATTTTAATGGAAGGGCAAAATTAAATTTTTAATAATTTAAAATATGATTATAAGGAATTTACTTAAAATATGCGGAATTTGAGAGCTCTCCTTGTCTGAAATATTGGACCCGATGCCCAATGTGTTTCATGTACTTGTATCTTGAATATTTTATTTGATTATCCACCTAACGTTAATCGGGTTAAATCTGACAGTTCTCAAATAAATAAAATATGTAAACTTTCGGGGCAACAAGAATTAATAATTTCGCATATATATAACATGGCATTTCCCTAAAAGTTTAAGCTGTACATCAGCAGGAATTATCTACGTTGCTAAACTGTCACCAAGCAAAGCCTTTCTTTATGAAAAACTGCCTTTCATAATAATTGTTGACTAGATTTCGACAACACTGTACAAAGTCGGCGCAAACACAATTCTGTCGAAAACTGAAACGAGATTACATTTCTTCAAGTATAGCATCAGAGATTTTTAGTAAAAGACGAAAAAATAAGCATGCTGATGCACAACTCATCAAAGTTTAATTAAAAAGTTCTTTACGTTAATTCAAGCTCAGCTTTTAAGAAAAAAACAACACAATTTCTGTCAACTAAATCTCTGAAGGAAAGATTAATTTGCCACTAATAATATTTTAATTTAGAAGCGTTTGATGGTTATGAAATTACATGAGGGAATTTTTAACTTCAGGTTATAAAAGCGTATAAAATGACAGACTAGTAATAACAATTTAAGGACAGTACTTGAGGGGAAATGAATCAAAGCTAACAGAAAATTAACAAAAGTTCGGAAAAATATGTACTTGAAAATAATAACGAAGAAATATTTTGCCTGCACTCCAGGATTAGTTGGAAAACCGCAAACTGTTATAAAAGCGAATTTTTTAGTAAGACTTTGGAAAATAACTCCAACGTAAACTAATAAGTAAAAGCGACTTAATCAACTATCACGGGAATAACAAAAAACGCTTTAGTCAAAAATTACGTTCTATGCCGCTAATTTAAAATGGAAAGTGTAAAAATGTCTGGTAATTAGGTCCCAGTAGATGCGTTTGTGCAAACTAATTGCCTTCTTTGACGTTTAGCCCTTAATGTAACCGTCCACGGCCATGGCGCTGGGAAACTTTTGTGTCCAGCAGTGTAATATTACAACTCAGTAATTCCATGCACGCTCAGAGGTACGTAAATATTGTAAAAGGCAGACTTTATTTACTTCCCGAAGCGAGCGCTTTTTATTTACACATTTTGTTTGCCATTCGATTGTTATCTTCCATGCAAATCCAACTGCAGTTGTAACGAATTGAAAGCAGAGCTCAATGGATCATGAAATAATAATGGAACGATAAATCGCTGGCGTACACATCCAAACGGTACTCTATCTCCACTCCATTTACGCAACACCAAAAAATTGTTTGTAAATAGGAATATAAAGCGATTACTTAAACAGAGTTAAACCGACAGGGTTAAGTAATAATGGATGTACTATGAAGATTAGAGTATTAAGCATTAATTGCTGATAGCTACCCTAGATGAAGTCTTTATTAGCTTTAGTTAAATCCCCGTATCCATTCAAACTAGTGTACTCAGCGTACTTCGGATTAAAAAGCTGATTTAATGCGGTTGGACAACCTTAACTAAGAATTTACTGCAGCACTAGTTAAGCCCACGCAATTTTGTTCAGAAACAATTTATTCCTTTTTTGCCTCCCAATGAGAAAAGGATTGTAAAAGTTCAGAAGCAATTATGTTCAGTTATTTTCTGAAGTTTAGGTCCTGTAAAATGTAACCTAGATGGAGCAATTATAAAGGATAATATAAAATCCTGAATAATGGTTCTTTGAAAATAAATTGTTGGAAAAAAGACTTTAAGTCTCTTTTCGTGTAGGTGTAATTTGACAAATTTGGGGAATTGCTTTCATAATCATTTATAAAATATTTCATTTTGCAATATTTTAAAATAGATTTCTTTTTTTTTTCTTTGCGAATGCCATGAGCGTCTTGGTTTAATAATTTATTACATACTTCCCTTCAAATTATATTTCTAATTAATTCCAGTCTACCTAACAAAAATTTCTTCGTCTTACATATTTAATAGAAACACATACTAAGATTAATTACACTTGTTGAACTTAATTGGTAAGGCTTTGATGCTGTCTTCATAATGTTGCCGCGAACCCCTAAACTCTGGGTTCATACTAACGATGTGATCTTAATTAGTCAAGATCTCACACCTAAGTTTAATCCTGGTGTTTAAGATTCAAAGAAATTACCATAACTAATTTCCAAATGTGATTATTCAAAAATAATTAAGTATTAGCAACCACAGATCATTATGTGCTACAGACCTAAATTTTACATTAAGTAAATATTTGACAATTAATTTTTTCAGTACTTTTCTAAAGACGATCATTTTAGATAGGCAGCATGTTTATCAAATAAAAAAATTTTTGTATTACACTACGTTACAGCAGGGAGAAACATTTTTTTCTTATGCAGTTCTTCTTCTTTTTTATTCATCCCTTATGCCAATAGAGCGTACGATGTTCTCACTATTCCCTATCATCCATCCATTATTTATATGATTTTCTGTCCCTGGCTAGTCTTTTCGTTTCTGGTAGTCTTTCCCCTTCTCTGATATCTTCCCTTTGCTTATATAGTCCATTCAGACTTGATCGCCCAGATCCTTTAAAAAAGGATTTAAAAGTTTACAAGTGTTTACATAGATTAGTCGCTACACACAATGGAACCGATTGCGGTTACGTCCTAAAAATTCTTAAATCCTAAATATACAGGATTTAACAATTAGTATTACAGGTAGAAGCTCATAAAATTACTTGGAACTGAAAATCCACAGTTTGTTTGCAGGGACGGCTTGTTATCAGGCATTTAAAAATATTTTGCATTTGTGTTTGAATCTCGGTACGGAATTTCCACTGGGTATACCCTACGAATTTTACCTGAATACTGGTATTTTCTTCTAATATCCAACAATAACGGTTGCCATTGTGTGTAGTGGCTAATCCAGGTAAACACTTGTAAACTGTTAATTCTTTTGTTAAAGGATCTGGGCGATCAAGTCTGAATGGACTATACCAAGTTAATATGGGTATGCCCGTTTGCCTTCTTCCTTCTTCTTTGTCTTTTTCGTTATTTTTGGTATTGTGTTTGCTCCCATCCTATTGATGTAACCATGACCATTTAAATCTTCTTTATTGCTAGTTGTACTTCCAGTTCCTCTCTTGCACCCTGGTTAATTCTGTGCTTTCTAGTATATCCCAATGTCTTCTTTATGTACTTTATTTCTTGTTATGGTTTATCTTAAATTATTCGTAAGTACCTAATTTCCTGCCTGCCTTATATGTTTGCATTTTCGTTTTATTACGAAGTTCTCGTTCTGCCATTATTATTTATCTTGTAGTATATTTGGTTCGTTTTATTTATTCTATTGGTTACTTCTTGTTCCTTTTCCAATAGTGTTAGAACTGTGCCTAAGTATGTGTATCTTCCTACCTCTCCAATCTTTCGGTTCTCTGATACTGTATCCTCCGCTAGAGTATGGTTCTTATTGGTCTTCATAACTAGAGCGAAGATTATATGCAATATGTATACCTTGTAAAACTGATATAACTTTACAATGCTCTCGTTTCTATATAAATTACGTGAATTAGAGTTGATGCAACCTCTTTAATTGCATATTTTGCATATTTCTGTAATTTCATGCATATTTTTATATAAATTGTGGGCCTAGTTTACATAATTTTACCGATTTATGTATCATTTATATGATTATATAGCTTATAAAATGTTTGTTCCCGCTTTTAGTAAAACTTTGTGTTCTGGCATTCTCCAAGAAATAAAGTGCATACTTTGGTAACTTCTAAGTTGCTGCGGTAATTCCAGGATTATAATTATAAGGGCAACATTTTGCAAATTTTCAATATCGAGGAAGCCGCGCCAGTACATCTTTCTTCTTAAGGATTTTCGGAAAACCCGCAGAAGGTGTTTGCCAAATGCAGCAGAACTTCCTAGAAAACCCTATATGATAATTAATTAATAGAATCAGTGGGATTAGTAAAATCTTAAAGGTAAAATTGGAAATAGTATTGCGCAAACATTCAATAACATTTTAAATAAAAATAATTCAGTTACTTAGTAAAGCGTTTAAAATATTAAAGGGTTAAATTGTAGAAGCCAATTTGGATCCCGCCATCATTGCCAATTTGAATTCCGCCATAATTGCCAATTTGGATCCCGCCATAATTGCCAATTTAAAAAATGCTGCTATTACATCTGCAGATGTAGAAAAGAGTTTCTTTGTTTTTAGAAGGTCCTTTACATTACATAACAGTAGGGCGGATTAACGCTACCACGAAAATGCTATTTTGATGAAACTTTGCAAATTTATGTTAAATCTTACCTAGAATTAGATGGTGTTAGAATGAAATTGTAACTCCGGCGTAGTCGGTTCCAAGTCCGATTGAGAAAGGAGGAAGGGGAGGAGTACCAACCTCGTTAAAAAACCTGAATTCAGCTGGCACCGGCTGATAGCACCCGGTAAGGGTCCCTCCCTAGGGCTACAGGTGAAGATGGTCAATGATTTTGAAAGCGAATGAGGATAATTTAATCCAACGATGGAAAAGGCGGACGAACCACTTCAAACAAAAGATATATCTCTATAGCTGGGGACAGCAATATATCTAGGGGATGCACACCCCAAAATTAAAGTTCCTGGTCCTCCAGGTTCGGGGTTGGGGCGTTGGACTTGCTCTCCAGTGCCCGTAAAAGAAGTAATTTGCAAAAAAGCCAAACGCACAGCCTCGGAACTCGGACGATTTAAATAGAAGACGAATTGCGCTACGTAAAAGGACTTTGATTATAGGAACATGGAATGTGAAAGGCACTGCGAATAAAATAAACGAAGTGATATCAGAAGTTAAACAGATTAATATGGACGTAATATGTATTACTGAGACGAAAAAGGAAGGTCAAGGGTGTGAAATTATAGACGCTTATGGTCATATGTGACCAGGAGTTCAAAAGTCGGAAAGAGATAGCCCAGGTGCAGCAAACCTCATTAAAAAAATTTATAATAATCAAATAAGGGACATTCAATATATTTCCGAAAGATGTGCGAAAGTATCTGTGGATATTTTCAATCAAAAAATTGTAATTCTAGCCGTCTAACTGATGATTCTCGAGATGAGATTAAAGACAAGTTTTTCTGGACACTAGGTAATCAATTAGATAAAATCAAGAGGGGGCAGCCGGTAATAATAGCAGGCGACTTGAATGGAAAAATAGGATGAAGACTGAACGATGAAGTGGTTGGCCAATATGGAGAAGTAGTGGTTAACGACAGTGGGGGAAGATTAATAAATCTATGTAAACAGTACCATTTAAAAATAACGAATTCCTTCTTTAGTCACAAAAGTATTCATCAATATACATGGGAAAGGCCAAGTCTCAATCAGAAGTCAATAACGGATTACATTACAACCAAACAAAAATCAACCATCACAGTGTTAGATGTAAGAGTAAAACGAGGTTCCAGTTGCGATTCTGATCACTATCTAGTGGCGGTTAAAATTCTGGTACCATATATGACGGGGCCAAAAACAACCAGAGAAGAATGCAATAGAGCAACGATAAAAAAAGGCGATTCACCTGAAATATACAGTTTACACTTACTCCAACAAGAAAGTATACGTGTCTTTACCACCGACGTCTGACTGGACTTCTTATGAATACGGATATTAACCTAGGTGTGAAAAGGGAACATATGGACATCACTGATGCCATCCATCAAACTGCAAAGGAAGCTCTGGGCGAAACCACACATAGGAAGAAACCCAATCAGATCTGGTGGAATGCTGACATAGAACTCGCAGTAAGAAGGAAAAAATAAAAGTACAATAAATGGTTAGCCAATCAAACTATTGAACTCTGGCAGGAATATAAAGAACAGAATAGGATAACGAGACGTAAGATAAATGAAGAAAAAAATCTGTTGCTGGAAATTGACAAAAAATTGATAGTTTAATAGGAGGGGCTAGATCAACGGAATAACAACAGAAACACAGTAACACCAATAAAAATAGAAGAATGGGAGTCCCACTATAAATCGCTTCTAACAGAGGACAGAGAAGAGTTTAAAACAGTAGATAGTCGGTATCCACAAATAAAGGATAATGATGTTATACTAGTGTCAGTAGAAGAAATTACAAAGGCAATCAAGGCTATGAAGAACGGAAGAGCTCCAGGGACCGGTGGCATTTGTGCAGAGTTAATTAAATACGGCGGTGATCGACTTACCGAGCGCATACGTAAATTGATGAACAATTGTATAAAATTAAATAAAATCCCAGATCAATGGACAGTTTTACATGTAATATCTCTATACAAGAAAGGAGACAGAAATAATTATCGAGGGCTAAGCATCAACAGCACAATGTAGGACAGAAAATTAGTGAAAAACAAAGTGGGTTTGTGCCAGGGAGATCTTGCGTGGATAATCTATTCATATTACAACAGTTAACGGAAAAAAGAACAGACCAAAACGAGGAGACACACCTAGCCTTCCTCGCTCTGGAAAAGGTGTATGACTCGATTCCCCGTGGTAAATTATGGGAAGCTTTAGAAAAATTAAGAGTAAACCCGCAATTGGTAAGAATTAGTAAAATTATTTATGAAAGAAATACAGCGTTCATTAAACGAAAAGGTACTCTATCACATTCGATTTATCCAAGTAAAGGTTGTAGTTTGTCACCTCTCCTATTTAATATATACCTTGAATGTGCGTTAGAAGACGGAAAAACAGAGTGGGAGGAATCGGTAGACCTATTGCGGGCCGCTGTTTGTTTAGCTTGAATTTTGCTGATGAGCAAGTAGTCATCGCTCAGGACGCGTACGACTTGGAGTTTATGCTTCAAAGACTATTCCAAGCATATGAGAAGAGGAGTTTAAAGATTAACACTAATAAAACTGAATACCTAGTAGTTAATTCCATAGCTAGGTTCCCCATACTAATTGATGATAACACAACTATACAGCAAGTCGACCAATTTAAATATCTTGGCACTATAATTACTAACGAAGGAATGGGTTCAGCGGAAATTACTAACAGAATTGAGCAGAGCAAAAAGATTATCGGATGTCTTAACTCTGTCTGGTGGGATAAGCACATATCGAATAAAACAAAGAAACATATAGGGAAGACTTTGGTGGAGCCTGTGTTATGGGACGGATCGAAAATCTGGACACTCAGAGGAGATACTCAGAAGAAACTAAATACAATAGAAATGGACTACCTAAGGCGCAGTTCAGGTATATCACGGAGAGAACACATTCCTAATCAAGAAATTAGAAGGACAATGCAGGCCGAACAAACGGTAATAGATAGGATAGAGATTAGAGGATTAAAATGGTTCGGTCACCTCTTGAAGGCGGCTTTAGCTGTAGAAATACCGTTTATATATATATATATATATATATTGTGATGAATATTTACCACCAAGCAAGCTATGCCAGCATAGTACAAACAAATTGCCCCACGCTGGCTTAATAAATAAATTTTATGTAATGTAATCAAATAATAAATAAATGAAATTATCATTTTTACTTGTTTAAACAGTTTTTTTTTAAATATATTACCATCATATGTTTCTTTTAGAATTTATGATAAACAATTTTCAATTGGGCGCCAGGCTAATTATGAAAATAGCCGAATTTAGTGTATAAAATATACCAAATTTATACCACGGTCGATAGCTCGGTACAGCATGAAAAATCACCTCAGGTAGAGTCGGTTCAGTTATAGCTTTAATTTTTACTGACTGCGCATTACATGAATAGGTTAAATGAAGCATGACAGTTCTGTCCTCATGGCTCACAGTCGGCTTTATGCTAAATAACTAATTTTCTATGTAAACCAAACACATTTAATTTATAAACAATGGTGACAAATGAAGTTCACAGGTACGTGCTTGTATTCTTCTTATGGTGATCGCTGTAATCGTTACCTTTTAGTTGATTCGCTTCATTTACTTAGGAGTTCTAGTAGTCAAATTCTCGGGATCGAATTTCAGGTAAGCTGTTCTCGAAGCCCCAGGAAAATCTTCTACCTGGATACTTTTGTAAGATAAACCCTTTATCTGCACAGGTAAGCTGTTTACTCTTGTAGATAAACAAACACTTTAGTCATTCAACTATACTTATTAACTTATTAACTTTTATTTTGTATCAACAATAACGTTTTAAATCATTAAAAATTGCGTGCGTTCTTATCGAAGGCAAAAAAGGACGCTCTCCTCATTGTTTTTTTTAACAAACATCATAGTAACAGACAAAATCTCCTTAGATACGATGCATAAAATCATGAATTTACAGATAGGTAACTTGGATCTTAGAATTAATTTTGAATACAAATTTTTGACATATGAAATTAAATTATAAATTTGTTAATATTTCACTGACGCCACTTTTTACGCACATTCTGATTTCAGAAACACTATCAGCGCGTCTAAAAGTTCTATATTCCATCCATTCCGGATTTCCAAACTGCCATAAAAATATCCTTCCGGAAAGCTTCTTCTTCTTCTCAAGAGACAACCCTGCTTTGACGTGCTCTTTGATACCTTCCACAAAAGAATCAACCTCTAAGATATGATTTAAACATGCATGTATCCTTTTTTTTATAAATACGATTAATTACGCTACGCATATAAAACCATCACAATATACATATAAAATGAAATTGTTATACAACTCATAAGTAGTAGTTTTGATGGGGGTAGGTGGTGGTTTTTATGATACCTTTTTTAATTTCAATAGTTTTGTAATGTTAGTACAATATTCCAAAATATTTTATGTAAGAGGGCACTCTTGTTTCAAATCATAGAATAAATCAGATTGAAAGGGTTTAGGGCACTTGCCAAGAAAACATTAATTTTATCGCAATAATTTTATTTTACTTTATAAATAGGGCGATGAAAGAGCATTTTTGTTAAAATATAGTCCACACCCGTTAATTTCTTAGTGCAATATAATGGTGATAGAATGAAATCATTTACGACTCACCAGGGTAGCTTTCGCAGGGGAGGAGACTGGTTTCCAACAAAGAAAAAATAACAAACTTTTTAGACGACTTTTTTAGTGCCGATGAAGCTAGATTTCCGCAGAACGGGTTAATAAATTTCCATAACACCCATCAGTGGGGCGATGCGAAGCCTTACGTTGTCATACAAAATAAACATCAAGCTCGCTTTTCTGTTAAAGTGTGGGATAGAATTACTTGAAAAACCGATCCTAAATAAAATAAAATTAATTTGTCCTTTGACAAGGGCACTGAAACTTTTCAGTTCACATATCTGGAAAACGGTCCGGCCTGTCAATTTGAAACAACACTATCTTTTTACCTAACATTGTCCAATGTTTTCGAATATTGGACTAATATTTCAAAACCACTGAAAATAAAAAAGTTATCATGAAAACAACCCCCACCTCCGCCGAAACTATCCTTTATGTGTGCATTCTAACGTTGTTTTTATATATATAAACGCTATCCTTAATTACATTCCGTTATCTAAACTGTATTCCATAATCATACACATACACACATATTGGACTTGATAATACAATACAATTTATATATTATTTACATCGAATGACATATCAAAATACAGCTAAGTACTGCCTGCCCAGTCCCCTTCGCCATGCCTCTCTGTCTTGGACCATTTCCTCATCTAGATCTCGTTTTTCCATTGCCTTTCGGATTCCTTCGTTCCAGGATCGTCTAGGCCTCTCTCGCTTTCTTCGTCCTGGTGGTCTCCACTGTAAAAGTTTCTTTGGCCATCGATTTTCTGGCATTCTCATGAGATGCCCGAACCAACGTAAACCTCTAATCTCCACTCTATCTAATACTGTTTCAGTTGCTCCCATACGATTCCTTATTTCTTCATTGGTGATATGTTGCAGTCTGGATACTCTCGCGCTAAGCCTTAGGTAATCCATTTCTACGGCATCAAACCTTCTTTTCATCTATTCGTTTACCGTCCAGATCTCACATCCGTAGTAGAGCGTAGGTTCCACTAATATTTTTCCAACATGTTTCTTGTTTTTCTTTGAAATATTTTTGTCCTGCCATACAGAATTGAGGGCTCCGATCACCTTTCTGGCTTCATTTATTCTATGTTTTATTTCTCTTTCGCGTAAACCATTTAAATATATTTAAATTCGTCAACTTGTTTCACTGTTGATTCGTCGTTGATTAAGACCTCAAAACTTCCTTCACTGTTTATTACCAAGTATTCTTTCTTTTTTAGGCTTACCTGCAACCCCCATTCTTGATATTCTCGATATAACCTTTTTACCATAAATTCAAGGTCATACGCATCTTGTGCTAGGACTACTTGGTCATCAGCAAAACTTAACGTGAATAATCTGTGTTCGTTGATAGGTACGCCCATGCCTCCACAACTTCTCTTCCACTTCTGTAAGGTTCTTTCCACATATAAGTTAAATAAAAGCGGCTACAAGCTGCAACCTTGTCTTAATCCTTTCGTTGTAATTATCGGATTTGATAACTGTCTCCCCACTTTGATGTAAGCTATATTATCTTCATAGAGTCACTGAATTATGGCTGACATCCGACCATCTATTGACAAATCGCGTAGAGCTTCCCATAATTTCTCCCTTGGTATGGAGTCATACGCTTTTTCTAAATCCATGAAAATCCTCTTTTCCATTAGTTGTTGTAGTATAAACAAGTTATCCACACCTGAGCGCCCTGGAGTGAAACCACTTTGACCTTCGCCTATTTTATCTTTCATGTCTTCTCGTAATCTCTTTTGCAAGATTTTTCCAAACAGGCGGCTAATACTACTGGTGATACTGATACCTCTATAGCAGCTTCAATCTTTTCTACGTCCTTTTTTGAATATGGAAACCATATATGCATTTTTCCATTCTTGCGGTATTTGTATATTTTCACAACAGTTATTCATTTAAATTTGTCAACCGCTTAATAATTTCTTGGCCTCCGTATTTGATTAATTTTATAGGTACATTTCCTGGACTTGCGGATCTAGAATTTTTTATATTCTGCACTTGTTTTTTAACCTCTTCTTCAGTTATTGATAGTCGATAGTCGTATATTTCATTTTCTCGCGTGGGTGTACTCGATCTATTGTTTTCTGTTAAAAGTGTCTTACGGTATTTTTCCTATGCTTCCATATTTATTAGATTCAGAGCACGACTCCCTTCATTTGTTTTCATATGTTTAATAGTTTTCCAAACTTCAGATGACTGCGATCCTCCAACTAGACTTTCTACTTGTATACACTTCTGTTCCCAGTATAGATTTTGCATTTTCTTAATTTCTCTCCTTAATTCACGATTTTTTTCTTTATATTGTCCTCGAACTTCATTATTTCTATTTGTTATCCATTTATTGTATAGATAATTTTTTTCATTAACTAAATCTTGTATCTCTTCCCGTCATCCAAAGGGGTTTTTGTTTCTCTTTTCTTGGGGATATCGTCCCTAAAGCTTGCAATGCTGCCGAGTGCAACGCCTTTTTAATGTTTTCATATTCCGATTTGGCGACCGGGTGGCGCAGTGGGCGAGAGTCCGCTTCGCAACCGGTTGACCCGAGTTCGACTCCCGTTGTGGCCCGAATTTTAATTAATTCAGGAGCAGCGGGAGTGACTCGGTAGCATAGTTGGGGGGGTTTTCAAAGGTGGGGCATGTTAGACTCGTGCATAGCGCTACATGCGCTGATCCGAGGTAAGCGGGGTGGGATGAGAATCGTGGAGTTGCTATGGCAACTCCACGATTCTTTAAGAAAAAGAAAAAAAAAATATTCCGATTCAACGTTCTCACTTATATTTATTCCATAATCACCATTAGGCTATTTATATGAACCTAAGTTTGTCGTTTTTTTTTGAAAGCTGCTTGCTGTTCGCTTGGTCTTTCCTTAATTACCTTTCTTAACCTTCCTTCCAGTATCGTGGTATATAATTATATTGGCGACTCTTCATTATATCATTTTGTAGGTACTATTCTCTTATCAAACTTTTTTAAATATTTTCTCCATATTTCAAGTCCGTAATAATACTATTTTCATTGTGTTTTATATTTCTTATTATTGTTGCAGTTCTACTTGTTAATCTCTTAAAACGTACACCAGAACTTGTTTCTGTTATCGTTATATTGTTCTTGTACTTATTTCATCTGCAAACCATTCCCACATGTTCCTATTAGCTACTGTTACTGCTCCAATGCTTTATGTCTTGTATTTATGTATAACTGTTTATTCTCTACTGATTTGGTTCTTATGTTATTGTTAATACCTCAAATTACTATTTATTAATGTATGTACCATGTTTTTAATCTAATGACTACCCGCACTATCATTAATGCCAGAGAAGCATTATGTTAGAAACCATCATAATAACAGGAATTTATTCTCCAATAGTCAAAAACTGAAAAATTTGTTTTTATATGTTTCTCCAATTAGCAAAAGTTTCTGAGTTTTGCTAATATGAATATATTTGTTTTTTTTAAGTGAGTTTTATTATATTTACAGCAGCTATACTTAAATGGGAGAGTAAGATTGGAGATACAATTCAATTTAAATATACGGTTGAGACTATTTTCATTATAAACGAAATTTGTAGAATATGCTGAGTATTCTCCTAATCATCTGTAAGAAGTAAATACATTACCTTATTAAATATTGAATTTAATTTTTCCTGTTAAACATGTTTTCAATTCAATCATTTTAATATTTTAATACTTTGTAGAGATCTCGGGAAACTTTCATTTGGTAAAAAATACATTTTAAGGCAAACGCATTAAATTACAAACTTTATGCAGGTAATTCGAGATTTAATCCAGCTTTAATTTTATAAACCCTGATTTAGCCGAGTCCCAATTTCATGCCACGTTAATTGCATTCAGTTGATTGTGTAAAATCTGACTTACAATATCTGATTAACATATTCATTTGCCTGTAAAGTTATCTGTATATTAATTTCACATCCCTTCCACTTGTCTCTACTTTTTCGTTATCCCAAACCTAAGAGAATCCCAATCTATTCGGGTCAATTACATACGTTCAAGTTTACATAGACACCAGTTGTAAACATTTTTATTTTAATAATAACAGAACCGCTGAGTAGTAACAGATAAACACAACGCTTGTTCAAGACGTGAAGTCCTGATCGGATTATTTTGTTATAAAAACCTAAACCGCTTTTCAAATAAAACTCACTGTAAAACATTCAAAACTTCTTCTACAAATTTTACTTATTTATTTACGAATAGTGCTGAGACAATCGTAGACGCATACTAATTTTTGCCTTGATCATTGTAAATGAAATCATTCATATTAGAAGTACATATTATAAAAAATCTATTTAAAAATACGAACGCAATAAATACACGCTCTGTAAAATATACTGTCCTATTGCTCTATTGCTTTGTAAATCAAACAAATTTTGCGAGTTTCGAAAATAGTTGAAATACACATTAATTGCTTTGTATTTCAATATTAAAAAGCATGTTTTTTACTCGACGATGATACAGCGCTGATATATTTTTAACGTTTTCTCGATTTCCATTTTAATGCATACGTTACATAGCGCATTGCAATGCAGTTAAATTATTTCTAAATAGTGTTTGAAAAGTTAGGAAGCGCATATCCATTTTTATTTTTGGGAATGTGAGAGTACAAAGTATATCTAAAAGGTCAGTACTTTATTAATTCAATCTTCATTATGAGTTTATTAAAAGCCAAGCAGTGTCGAACTCGTAAGTTAAACTTTCAAAAATTTATTCTGTTGTTCTAACAATATATATTATGTATCACATCCCTATGTGGTTCGAGTTTCTTTGGATCGTCATTTAAATTCTTTTATGGATTATATTTTACAACTGTCTTCAATTCTCCAATTCATAATAAATGTATATATTATTAATTATTATGTATAATAAACTCTAGCACCATTATAATCCAGTGGTTAGAGCACCGGACTCCAGTGCGGAAGGCCGGGAGTTCAAATCCCCGACACAATGCCTAGCTGATAGCCTACCCACTCCTTTAAATAATCGGGTACCTATGTTCTAATTATCAAGGGGAAATAATGCGATCGGCGAATGCTCGATGCCCACCACATCACCGCGTGTCATAAATTTGGCAGGCGACATATAATTTCAATGCAATTTCAGATATAATAATTGTTTATAGTATTCTAACTTATGTTAAAACCCATTTCTGAGTTTGCGATATATTTCAATATCTGTGTTTATCAATATTTATTTATGTTGTGTTGATGTTATTATAACGGCGCCCACAAATTGTTAAAATCTCTCTTCCTACGCCCTCGCAAAGTGGGCCGACTTTTAAAACCAAGCGTATAAAAAGACTTCGTTTATAGAAGGTTGCTTATTTACTTTTACAGTCAACAAAATTCAACATAGTTTATTTTTGCGAATTATTTGAGTTTCATTAAAAAAAAACAGCTAATTTTCCTAAAAGCAAAATGAAGTAGGTGTTTCCCTTCTTGGCCGACATGTGATATCAAAATGTTGCCAAATCGATCAAATAACCTTAGGGTTATCCGTATGTGCTAAATAGTTTGTACTACTCCTAATTGAAAAATTATGAGGGACATTCTCTAAATTTACTTAAATATAATTTTAAGATTGAGTTTGAACTTTTTAACTTTTTCATTAAACTAGTTGAACTAAAACCTAATTTTCTTTATGGAATCGAAAACTCAAATGTTACAATACATATAATTACATGCTAATACGCGTTGATCCATAAAGATACGGCTTAACAACAAATTCTGTCCAGTAAAACGCAATTAATAATTACCAGCGGCAACCATGGTGAACAATGGTGACTGCGGACAAGAAATTCGAAAAAGAATCGCAATGCCAAAAGTATCCATGAACAAATTAACCTGAATATGGCAAGAAGGTACCATACAAAAAACTAAACTATTTCCAACGCGTATCTCAACCATTGCCTTCTACGCTGCATTAAAAAATCCGACGGCCGCAGAATAGCAACGTTTTAGATGTGGTGCTACCAACGAATATTAAAAATCCGATGGGGAACGCGTTGGAGTAGTGGCCGAGGCGTTCGACTTCGAAAATATTCTACCAAAGTCGCTCTGGTTCGAATCCTGAGCATTGCACTTTCCTGGGGCGTCTTAGTTGTATTTGGGGCATGGGGTCTCCAAGGATGGAACATGTTTGAAAAGTTGTATAGGATGAAATATGTTGTGCCGGAATAAGCTCGGCGGGATGGGAATCATGGGTTTACCAAAGGCAACTCCAGGATTCTTTATAGTAAAATATATAATCCCATGAACCGCTATCCGAACTAATGAGTCAATAAGTGAAGGACTAAAAATAGAGAAAAGTCTTCTACAGTAAATCAACCAACAATACGTCAGTGATCTAAAACACATAACCAGAAGAGATAACTAGATAGAACACGTAATCGTAAAACGTAAAATAAATAAAATAGTCCGAAATACACCTAGCGGAAAATCTTCCGTGAAATAGTGGGGCCAGACAAAGACACTCATTGGAAAACCACTTCGCGATTTGATACAATTGATACAGAACAGGACAGAAAGAAAAAGCATGGCATTAGCTCTACGCCCATATCACTACGTTATTTCGGGAGCAAAGAATGGAAGAAGAAAAAGCGGAATCCATAGGACTGCAGCGGTCCGTCCTCATGGCGACGGGTGCTGGTATAGCTCAAAGCCAAGGGTTTTACTATATTTAAATGTTACTAGAAATTAAAATGTATTGATTTTGATGAGATAAATAAAAGTAATAATATTCGGAAAAGGTATGGTTTGCAAAATCCTAGTAGGTTCGCCCCTGGTACTGGGCTGATGTTTCGCCTGGATGGCACTACGCTGGTTAGTCTCGCGCGGCGACTGGACTTTATGAATTCGTACAAACAGAAATAGTTACCACCTGATAGTTAATTGTAGTTACGGTAAACGGAATTCGCCCACGGAACCACTAATAGGAGTCGTCTTCAGTGTTCACACAATTACAAGATTAAATTGTCACCTGATACGCGTACGGGTTAGTTTAATTCACCTGTGAAGTTGTTTATAGTCTTCTTGCATTCGCGGGTTCAATGAACGCAACCCAGTGATCCGGGGTTCACTGCGTCCCAGATGAGCCCGGAAAGCCTGCTTGGCTACGTAATCTCGACAATAAATAAAAATACAGTGATTACTTGGAATTACATTACCGCCTAATTTTGAAAATACTTACAACCTGGTCTGACTGACTAGAACCAAATCAGTTCTGGAACTCCATTTACGAATAAAATATGAAAATCAAAGGTCCGATTAACTTGGCTTGACCGGCCATACCTTACATCTCTAATTTGACTGGTATATTAACTTAATTGATACTAACTGACATAACTTGCTTGATTTCAACTAAGTTAACCCCAACGGCGAAGTGTTTCACAAAAATAAATAAATGTTACACCATACCAGTACACTGATTTTACTCAATACTCCAACGGGATAGAGATGTCAGCTCCTGGACATATGCCTCCCTTAATCGTTTCCATTCTCTGCGATCTTATGCGACTCTTATACAATTTCCGGATGCTCTACTTATATCATCGGTTCATCGGGTAGAGGTCTACCTCTATTTCATTTATCTTGGCGGGGTCTCCACTCGATGATCGTCGTTGTCTTTGTCCATCTTTCATCACTTAGTCCTGCCCATTTCCACTTTAATTTGGAGTTTTGATGGACTATGTTACACACTTGCGGGGACGTGTGTGTTTCTTATGGGGTATCTCAGTTTGATGCCTAAAATTTTAAGTGTTTCCGCCCGATACGTCTACGATACGATAGCTGAAGTCTCGGACTCCAAATTTCTTCGGCCTCCTTCTCGGATGGAGCTAAACTCCAAATTTCGGTGACTTCCTCCTTTGGCGAAGATGGACTCCAAGTTCCGGCGGCTTCCTTGTGTGGCGGAGCTGGACTTCAAGTTAATGAATTTGTTCTGGGATTCCGTATTTGTACCGGTTCCACTTCTCTACGGGGCTCCTCCGGAGTCTTATCGGATGTGAAGATGAGTGCGTGGGGAAAAACAATTTGAAACTCCACTGACACTGCTGTAAAAGCCTCTTTCGTGAATTAAAGCGATTCAATATTTGATTGCAAAATGCTAGAAGGGTTGCTCCCCGGAAACTTCGTTACAGGATACATACGACGTTTTCTTGGTTAACTTTTTTTAATATATCGGCTGTGTAGCTCTGAAGGGTATGTGCTAAATGTGCTGTTCTGTTTAATTCTATTTTTATAGTAGAACAATCATGTACAAACTTAGCGCTCCCGAATAGACACCAATCATATTGGGAGCTGTTGCTTCATAATCTTCTCCACATAATTTGGATATGTTTGCGACACCTTTACTAACAATTACTTCTAACCCAGTCGATGTTTTATTGGTGTTTGAAGAGAGCATCAAGAACAGTCTTAATATTTCCTAGTCGACTGAACTTATTTACTTCTTTCATTTTTTCTTAAATTTAAATATATTGTCATCTCATTCTGAATATCACATTTATAGTATTCTATACCTTAGCAGACTTTCATGGTTCTTTCAAACTGTCGCTATAATGAAAAGGTAATCAAATTATGTAGTTAAATGTATATCTTAAGTTAGTACATCTTCGTAACGTAATCGAAGAAAATATCTGGAAAATTTACTTCACCTACAGAAATGTGAATTGTCTTAAATCGTAAATGTAAATTATGTGTAGCCAGTATTATTGTTACATCGAATATACATCTTAATACTTCCCGACAATAATTACCTGCAAGTTTAATGTCAATTATACAAATTGTTAACAAATTAGCGATCGATAGCAAACTCCAACCAATAAACTGTATATTAGTTTAAAAATTGTGTAGCTCTCTAAAAAAGTAAGGGGTGCCACTTGTCCGAAAGAGCAATAAACAATCAGACATACTTATTTACATTTTTGAGAGCTTTGAATAGAAACATTGAATTAGTAATGAAAATGACCTCTGTTCAGCACAGACTGCGCTTGATTCCTCCTTCTTGACGTTCGGTTTGATAATGGTATGAATTTGTAATGAAAAAGTATGTAGGGACTTCCATTAACGCAGAGATTTTGGTAAGAAAAAAGTAGAAATGGGCGAAAGGAATACGGAATTATAATACAATTAACTAATTTCAGATACTGAAGCATTTATTAATAGTCATGCGATAACACCCATATTAGACATAGAAAAACCACCCTGAACATAAAAAACTGGCAATATTGGAACAGGTGCAGTGTAAAATTGTTAGTATGCACGATAATTAACAATCCCAAGAGATTCAGTATGATACCAATCTACATTTGATTACTGCAGCATTATTAAATGTGTATAGATCTAATTTTGGACATTTTTTTGTTAATAATTACTATTGAAACCAGCTTAATTTGTGGAAACTTGTAAGGGTATCTAATTTTTTTGTATGCTTAATTTCGCATAATTATCAACACGAAGCTTCTGTACATCACTTAAATTAATTGCGTAAATTGTGACCCGAAAAACATTTAAGTAAATTAGACATAGCCTTAAAAATAGGTCCCAGCTTTGCACAATCCTCAGACAAGTCGTATAACTGTTCCAGGTAATTTATTACCAAGTCTCCCCATTTTTCACCTGCAAAAAATTGGATCCAGCAACACCCCGACACTCAATTCTCTAGCATTTAGGAGAGAGGCGTTTCGCGGTTCGCAATGATTTGTGCCGAACTTTTAAAAGAACTAAGGCGTCCGCCACGCTTTATTGATTGATTGAACTGTTTACAAGGTGGAAAGGCCTCTTAGCTGCTACCACTAGTTTCGGTTTATAGCTACAACCCTTGATTTATGTTCGCGTCTGGACATGGGCGCATTGTGACCATTTGATGGACACGTTCAACATATCCTTTCTTCTTTGTGCATTGATTGATGGTGCAAACACTAAAGCCGCACAATTACATGCATGATTTTAGGTTGGACCACCCTTGGAGACCGACCTCCATAATACGTAGAAATAGTCCAACCTTGAGAGAGTTATTGTGTTTACAAAACAGAATGAAGGAAAGAAAACAACAGAATCGAATTCTTGAGCTTCTTACTAAATGAAGAATTATTAAGGTCGTCTACATCGTTACTGCAAATAACGGTTTCGATGAAACGAAAGTGAATAATAGGTTAGTTAAAAACCCTTCCTAATCTGAACTTTTTCATAAAGGAAACTCTCTTTGATTTGTTCTGTCAGTTTGGTAATAAGTTATCTTCTCCAATAAATGTCGATGATATAACATGTTTGTCATTGCAAGACCATCAGTGTTTAACATAAGGAATATGAAAAAGACCTGTTGGTATGAACGGAAAGTTAGCGTTCTTCGGCACCACTTGATAATTATTTATTAGATTACAACAACAAATATTCATTTAGTAGTATAGAAAATAAAAATATGCCAATGAATGCGCTTGCGACATCAGTTGCTCGTAGCCGTGCCCATAGCGGTTAGAATTCTGCTTCGTGTATGCAAGATCTGGTGTTCAACTTCTGGCAATTTCATATTTTCTTAATTGTTTTTGTGTCTTCTACAATGCAACAAGATATTAAAGTATTTATTTTCTTAAACGTGAAATTGAAAATGCAACATACAGTAAAGAGCAATATGTTTTAATAGTGTTGCAGGATAATACAGGTACATGTAACGTATTACATGATTAAAAGTGCCTGGGAATTCCTAAAGAAATGGAGAGTTTTTAAAAGTAACGTCACTTTTTGCTATGGCTTATTTTTAGTGTAGTGTCCGTTTTATTATCTTCCGGTGCCTCGTGTACGTAGATGCAATACTTTTTTTAACTAGGTACTTCAGAAAGGCTGCGGATAGTAGAGATGCGAGAAGCTGGAATGCCTCTTCAGGAAATTGCCAATAGGGTTGACAGAATCGCGTCCGCCGTAATGCCATGGTGGAAAATCTGGACAGAAAAGCTGAGACAACAACGTTGTAGAGATAAGGATGCTCTTCACAGATCTAATGACCGCGAAGAACGCCTCCGCGGCTCAGTACCACCAGGTCAGTTCCCTATAAATAGATGGCTGCCACAGCATCCCCTCCTTCTGCGGTCTCTTCTTGACAGAAGAGTGGTAATTCTATGACTGTGTCGCGTTTCTATTTGGTTACGAATGCGTAGAGCAATCCCGCAACATTTGTCTCTATCACCTGCAGTTTTCATGGCTTCGTGTATTGGGATGCCTGTTAAAGTCTGTATTTGATCTGTCCACCGTTTCGGAGATGTTCCTCTTGATCGGATACCTTCCATTTTACCTTGCACGATTAGCCTTGTTAGATTGCTCTTATACTTTCTGAATCATCATCATCTTTGGCGCTACAGCCCTTGGTGGGCCTTGGCCCATTCTAAGAGGTTTTCCAGGCGTCTCTATCCTGCGATTTAGCTCTCCAGTTTCTGACGCTGATATTCTTCGGATCCCTTTGCACTGCATCTATCCAACGTCGCATGGGTCTCCCGACTTTCCTTTTCCCTCTGGCTTACTTATCAACAGCTTTTTAGTTAGTTGGTAATCATCCATCCTCATGACCTGCCCTGTCCATCTCAGTCGTCCAATTTTAATTGTCCTTACTGTATCTGTATCGCCGTATAGTTGGTACATCTCGTGGTTGTATCGCCTTCGCCAGGTGTTATGTTCTTGGACAGGGCCGTAGATTATCCTTAGGATCTCTCTTTCAAATATTAGTAGGCGTAACTAATCAGCTTTGGTTAATGGCCAGGTTACAGAACCATAAGTTACAACTGGTCTCAGTAAAGGGTTATTTTGGATTTGCGGTTGAGAGTATGGGAGGTGAGTTGCTTTCTAATACCATGATAACATCTGTTTGTCTGCATAATTCTTCTGTTAATCTCTAGGTGGTGTTAGATTCATCGTTGATCAGGGAGCCTAAGTACACAAACTGCCATACAGCTTCTAAGTTGTATTCGTTGATAGTGATGTTTTGTTCTATTCTACTACGGCGCGCTTCCGATCTTGGTATCGTCATGAATTTTGTTTTCATTTCATTTATTTCAAGTCCCATGATGTTGGCGGCTTGTTCCCAACTAACAAACGCCTCTTTGTTGTCTATCAGGCCTCTCGTTATTAAGTCTATGTAGTCCGCATAGGCTAGAGGCTGGATGGATATTGTGTATATTGTTCCCGTGGTATTGATTTGTGAGTTGCACACTATATTCTCTAAGGCTGGTTTAAAAAGTAGGCATGCCAGCGGGTCGCCTTGTCTTAAGCCTTTAAAAGTCTGGAACTGTTCCGACACATCATTCTGTATCTTAACCATGCATTGAACTTTTGCTAGTGATGCTTTGACAAGTTTTATAAGCTTTTGTGGTATCTCCATTTCGGTCATGGCAGAGAGTTATCCCTTCTGAATATATGGCCAAAATATGCTACAACATAACTCTCTCTGAGGTCAATTTATCGCAGAATAATGTCTTTTACCCTTCAATCCTACCAACCACGCTTTATATTGCAATTGGACCAAAGGTATGCAGAAACAAGGTTATAGTAACGCCAGAAAAGTGTTCAATGGGACAAGGAATGGAACCAACTTGTATTTAATTGCGAATTCCGGGTTTGTTTGAGCGCCATTAATGAACGGCTAAGAAGGCATGAAGTTCAGTATTCTATGGAAAGCGAAGCAAAGCTTATTCAAGGACTTGTGGATTGGGTGCATATGGAAGTAGGTCCCCTGTAGTATTTCTAAAGTAATATGAATGCCCAGAGCTACTTTCGCAATTTCTTGGAACATCTTCAGGAAATAGTAATTTTATTTTTCAGCATGATAATGCAGACCTGTTACACCGTCACTAAAAAGTTATTCCGTGACCAGCAAGATCACCTGATCTTTCGCGCATCGAACATCTATGGAATATTATTATAGGAGGAAAGTTGGATGAATTACCTGTTCCTACGATGGATTTACAGCCACTTATAAATTGGATTAGGAATACTTGGGACACCATACCCTATGTAAACATCATAGAATAATAACAGAAATAGAAGATGATGTACAAAGATATATATATATATATATATATATATATAAATAAATAAATATATATATATGTCCTAAATAGAACATTCAAAGAATACAATATGAAAATATTAACTTCAACAACAAAAGTAATAGTGTTCCATGGTAAAACACCGATACGATTGAATTGTCCTAAATGATATAATGTTGGAGCAAATATCCCATTTCAGTTACCTTGGCTGCGAAGTCTCTTACGACCAAAATCTAGATACAAGAAACAAAATGAATGAATGTTAAGCCATTTGAAACACAACTTAAACTATACAAAACTATAGCTACCCCAAAAATTGTACATGGCAGTGAAGCCTTGACAAAAAAGACAATGAAAGACATCCAAACTGCTGAAATAAAAGTTTTAAGATATTTAAGAGACGTTACAAGAGAAGAAAAGCTCCGCAACGAAAACATCATAGAGAAGATCTAAATATACATTCTTTATCAGGCAAACTATTGGAATATAAAGCAAATTGGGTAGAACAGCTGGAAAACATGGATGAAGAACGGCTTCCAAACAAAGTGGTATAATATAACCCAAGAGGTAAAAGAAATCTGCGAAGACCCAAGAAGAGGGAGAAGGAAACAGAAACAGGTCTAAGACCTAATCCATACAGAAAACTACGACGAACGAAAACTAAAAACAGACATTGTTATTTGTAATGTTCGCCATTGTTATCTAAAAGTTTATGAGATTTAGCCATACGGTTGAGTAATCCCTGCTAACGGTTGTGTTACGATAATTAAGATCCACCTTCAAAGTACTCTGACTTATTATGTAAAATCAACATAGCTTCTTTTTCTTCTTCTTCTTCTTCTACAGACGTTATACCTAAGCGGTCTGTTCCGGCGTACCTTGATCTGACCATCTTTTCCTTGGTCTTCCTATTGATTCTCTACCTTTATCTTTGTAGTTCACCTCTCTGAGCGGGAGTCTAGCCTGTTCGATTCTTAATAATTGTTGTGTCCGCTTTTATTTTCTTTGTGTTATTATATCAGGCAGTGTTTTTGTTTTTAAGTTAGTTCTATTGTTCACATTTCGTTTACGGTCTAGCAAAGTAACATTCTCAACCACTCTCAGGATACGCATTTCAGAAGTTTTGATTCGACTTTCATCATTCTTCGGCAACGTCCAGGTCTCGGATCCATATAGAAATATTGATAATGACATGGCTCTGCTTATTTGGTTCTTCTTATGGTTCCGTTCATTTGATTGAGTCTCGGTAGCTTGTTGTTCAGAACTCTTCCTGTTTGTACATAATTTTGCAACCTAGCTATGCGAAGTCTATTATTTGTTCGACTGGTTGATTATTCATTACAATTTTGGATCGTACGGGGTCTACTCCTTTGGAAGCCATACATTTAGTTTTCTTAGTGGAGATATTTAGGTTACAGTTTCTAACGGTTTCATTCGGGTAGTGTGTTGCTCGTTGTAACGTATCCTCTTCGTCCCCTATTATAACATATTAATGTGTGTACAGCATCGTTGTCAGTTTATTAAAAGCTAAGTCGGAGAATTCAGCTAATTCTGTTTTCCATTCTATTATTACTTTGCCAATGTACAGGTTAAATAAGCTGGGCGATAAGCTGCAACTTGGCGTACTCCTGAATCTACATTAATATTTTTCGTCCTGTTTCTTTTCATTTCCTATACCAATTTCTGTATTTCTATATAAACTTTTTATAACTTTCGTTAGATATCGGGGAATTTCTCTCCTATCCAGTATTGTTCAGAGTTTAGTTCTGTTTATTTTACGAAAGCTTTGACGCAATCTGTAAAAATAATGTGTATTTCTATGTTATGTTCCCGATGTTTCTCTATAATTTGGTTTGGGGTAAATGCATTATCCAGACAGGATCTTCCATTTCTAAACCTATTGGTCTTCGGTCATTATTGTTTTAAATCTTTTAGTTATAATCTTAGAGTACAGTTTATATGAGCAATTCAGGAGGCTTATTCCTTTATACGAGTCGTAGTTGTCAACATCCTGTCTATCTCCACCCTATATGATATTACAGAGACTACAATCCATTTATCTGGAATTTGTTGCTTGTGCCAGCATAAATTTATTAAATTTCGAAATCTATTTTTCAAACGTTGTGATCCGTATTTTATTAATTCCGCATTTATTTTGCCAGGACCAGTTACCTTCCGATTTCTTCTATCTTCTAGAGCTTCTTCCAACTCTTCTGTATCTAGAGGTTTGTTCAACTGAAACCGATCTTTGATCAACTTAGCCTTGAAAACAAATGCAATAATTCAAATAACGTTTGTTAATGTTAGTAGTGTTTGTAAGCAACACATTAATAAGTTTCTGGCGTTTGAATTTGAATCTGACTTTTAAATCTTCGATTTTGAAATAGCGTTTGTTGTTGAAAATCCGTCCAAGTTTGATCAGCGTGCAGCCCTACAATGTTTAAGCGCTGAGGGTGTGAAATGTGCAGCCATTGCAGATTAATACGCACTGCAAGCAGTGTATGGAAATGCATGTATTGCGTACTCAACTGTGAAGGAATGGTGTCGAAAATATAAGAACAGAAAAGAGGGGACTATGGAGGAACCGCGACCAGGAACACGGTGCACTGCAGTAACAGAAAACAATATGGCATCCGCGAAAGGCTTTATTAGGAAAATTGTCGATTTTCAATTATAGAAATATCAGAAATTCAAACAGAACTGTGGGTTCTTAGTTTTTTTTCTTCTTGTTCTTCGTCGTCTGTTATCCATCCATTTTTATAGTATTTCTTCTATTCTTTGTCTTTTATAACTTTTATGTGTGTGTTATCTTCTTCAGTTTGATTTAAGTATTACATAGCTTTGTATTCCATATCGAGTCTACCTCTTACGTTACTTTCAAGTTTGTTTATATAGTTGTCCCTGGGCATTCTATTTTATTTTCTGTTTCCCTTTTAACTATTGCACTTAGTGTTCTAAATTCATCTGTTCTTCTTTGAATATATTCTAAATATGATTGTTTCTTCTTATTTATGAGATCTTTTAATTCTTCATTCCAGATAAAGTGGTTTTTTTCCAATTTCCTGCTAGTGTTTGTCCTACTGTTTCATCATAAAGTAATTTAGTTTTAAATGAGATCATATTTATCATGTATTAGTTTAAATGAGTATGTCGTTAAATTCTTGAAAAATTATCTAAACATCCAATTAAATATAAAAGGAACTAATAATTACCAAATATTGATTCTCCTGAGTTATTAAATTTCAGATAATCAACATAAATGAATTAGCTTTTTAATCGTAGTTTTTAAATTATATAGAAGCATTCAAATTGTTAATTGTGCATTTTATACAGCATTTTTGTTAGTATAGAGCACAACCTTATTACTAAGTGAACATTGACAACGAAACATCTACAAGAACGAAGAAGAAAATGAAAATGCAATTTCTAAGGGCATGCACATTAGGATCTCTCTACTATTTTGTTCTACGATATTTAAGATAGCTAATATTTACAACAGTTTAATTTCTTATTGTAAAGTCGTATGCCTGATTGAACACTATAAAGTATAAAGTATAACTTTATAAAAATCACGAAGCTATTTTTCAAGCTGGATCCTGGCCCGCCAAATGATGTGGAAGTTCCATAGGGACTGTGAGGACTTGCCTAAAATAATTTGTGAGCTAAAAATGAAACAAGGAAAACCTGGAATTTAAATTTTTGTTATTTACATAAGTTTGTTAGATTTCGACGATATTTCACAAAAACTTGCGGAAGAGCTTCCGTCTGACTTTCTTCACCGAATATATTTAGCGAGCCAACTCCAATTCCCTTTTCCCAAATCAAATTTGCTACAACGCTGGTCATCTTGATCAAACAGGGCCATTCTGTTAATTATGCCTGTGATTATTATTGATTTATGGGAACCAGAATCTATAGACAGACTGGGATTTACTGTTCCGCGCCGCGAGCAAATAGAAGGAATTTCCTGGAACACGGTTATGCATTTCTAGTAACAGAATTTGCAAATGTGTGTCAGCGAAAGACAGATCCATTTATGAAGCGTTCGAGTAGGGATTTAAATTTATAAATACATTTGGTGGAAACGTTCAAAAATAAAAAAAGCATGAGCAAATTTTGACGCCAAACTGTAATCATTATCTTGAAAACTCTAAGGTCGCAAACATTAAATAAAAATAAAAATTAATAGACTGTAAGAATATAAAACGTACAAAACTAAACTTCTACCTCAATTTTCTTCGTAACATTAGGAATTAACTAAGGCGCTCCAAACATCAGACGTAATTTAATTGAAATCTGAAATGCCTAAAGTTCATTACGTTCTTGTAAAACCCAGTTTTTCAGTTTAGAATCGTCAGTTGCTCAGCTAGAACAATAATTAAATAAGTAACTGGATGCCAGTCTTTTTTGCAAATATTTGCTCCAGGCTGACAACAAATATTTATTTTTACACAAAGGTATTCCACTTGAGTACTTAATTCGTCCAACAAAGGGCTTACACTGTACTCTAACAATAATACAAGGCAAAAACACTCTGAAAAATTGATGTTCTCCGCTCTGCGCTATCCATGCACTTCGTCAAATTTTCAGCAGAAAATGGACTCTAAAATATTAATGAAAGCGGAACGGTTTCAAAAGGATGTGCCCTTTTAGCAAATATGCTTAATGTTAGGGGCTGTTAATGAGAAAGCTATAAGGACGTAGGAGATAGAACAGATAATTTAACGAATCGTTTATCAGGCTAAGTCCTTCAAATGGATCGATGGTTTCGGATTGAGGATTTGTTCTGCGAATTCCTTGTTTCCGCGAATCCGTTTCGCATCAGTCAGGGAAAGGCTTGCAAATATTTATCGACGAGAATACTTAAACCTTATCAGCGGCGACGTCGGCATTTTCAAATATCGTTAAGTTACATTAAAATGCAAGAGCAAGTCTTCCACAATTTTACTGCCATGACATTAAGAATCGTGAAATTATAATGCGAGCTCCTGCTAATTATTCCAGTCATACCGTGCCATAATTAACGGATATATCAAATTTAATGCTGGTTCGCCGCCCTCGCTTTTAAAATAATTGCAACACGAGTACAAACACACGTCGCTGTAATTGTGTAATTAAGTCGCTGGAATCCACCGCATAATTGTGTAAATATCTTGTAGCGCCACAGAACAAGTCGTTTTTAACGCTGTAAATTTGCACGATAGATATAATTAGATAATGTTCCAAACAATACATTTAAATTCCTCTGGCAATATAAAATAAATATGTAACAACAAACACAATTAACAAAATTACGGCCATATTTTACTTGGAATTGCCTCGCGATGCACCATTTAGTAGATGCGCATCTAAACAGAGCTCTTGCGTAAAATTTATCGCAAATGCCTGAAGTTTATGAAAACAGCTGCATTTCAACGTCAAGAGCGTTTATGGTTAATTCGAAATGCCTGGTGCAGATGTAACAAAAGCCAGAAGCATAAATTAAGCCTAGACATTACAAATTAATTGCATTTTCAACGAATAATATTATGGTGGTAATTTACAACAATCGTGAACTCAGTAGACAATTTGTATTTATTTACCCATTCTGGAAGCAAACGCGCCTGATTTCTAATAAACGCAAGGAGCTTCATACCATAAATAATTATTTAAGCAATTAAACTAATAGAAAAAAAAACTAAATCAATTTAGATATCGGTTAGAAATTCACATCATAATTTGTTAATTAAAGCTATGTTTGCCGTCCAAAAACTAATATTTGATGTTTGTCTAAAACGCTCACTCTGAATTTTGCTAAGTAAGCCATATGCAAACCTTAACAATTGTAATTAATTAAGTTAAATTAATTAATGCGTGGGATATGTAAGTTAAACCACAACTCATTTGAGTAGGTACTTTGTTTTAGTATTCAGTAGACTGAATCAATATGTGGCCAACATAGGCCATAGCAATTCACCAGACCTAATATAATAATGATATAAAATAACGTATATAAGAACACATTTAGATAGTTGAAAGGGGAAAACTATACTCGGATTTTAAGAAATATGCTAAGGAAGAAACAAAAATGAAGTAGTTTTTATAATAGGTAATTGTTTAAAGTATTGTATAAATAATTGTAAAAGTGATTCCGAGAAATTATATTAGAGAAAGAAAGTTTATTTTAAAGAGGTCGAATAACGAGGTTAAAATTTTTGTACATCTACGTTAAAAACATTATCTGACAGTTCTTGCAATTTTCTGCTGCAAAACGTGATCTTCTTCTTCTTCTTCTTCTTCTTGTTTTATGTCTGAGACCTGTTTTTTCTGGGTATTACTCTTATTCTTGTGACGTTGAAATCCAGCTGTCCACCCATCTCTTTGCTCTTTGCTCGGCAGTCTTGACCCATAAGATTTCTGGTTCGCGATTCTATCATCGTTGATTCTGTGTGCAATCTCTCTCCATTGCCTTCTTCCTCAGCGTACAATTTTCGGTTTCACATGTGCCTCGAATTTTTTCATTTCCTACTCTATCTCTTATTGAATTTTCCGGTTGGTTTCACTATATTTTCGTTTTATTCGTTCTAATAGGCTTTTAGTTTTTGGTTGTGAACGATTTATAATTACCTAACAGGAGCTTCGGCAGGAGTCTCGACTCGCGCACCGGCAGGAGTCTAGGCAGGAAATCGGCTGAAGCTTCGTCAGGATCGCCGGTAAGAGCCCCGGCAGGTGTCTCAACACAAACCCTGTCAGGAGTCTCAACAGGAACCCTGGGAGGAGCTGCGGCAGGAACCTCGTCAAGAGCTCCAGCAGGAGTCTCAACAGGAGCCCCGGCAGGAGTCCCAACCGGAGCCCCGGCAGGAGTCTCGACAGGAGCCCTGGCAGGAGTTTCAACAGGATCCTAGGCGGGAGTCTCGGATAGAGCCTCGCCTGGAGTCTCTGCAGGAACCCTGACAGGAGCTCCGGTCGGAACCTCGCCAAAAGCCCCAGCAGGAGTCTCGCCTGGAGTCTCGGCTGAAACGCCAGTAGAAGCCTCGGCAGGAGTCCTGACAGGAGCCCATCACGAGTCTCGGCAGAAACCCTGGCATGAGCTCCTACATTAGCTCCTACAAGAGCTTAGATTGGAACTCCGGCAGAAACCCCGGCGGGAAAGACAGGATAATTAAGCACAAAGAAATTTCAAAATTGCAGGAAAATTATTTACAACGAGGCTATCAAAATAAAAAAACAATAGAAACGTACTGAAATTAGTTAATTATAATGCAACCTGACAACTATATTTACAACAGTTTATACTTGTACAAGAAGTACTTCATCATTCATTTATTCATTGACAGCCTTTTTGTAGCACTGCTGGGCATCCGGCTCTTCTCTAACAAGTGTTTCTCCTTAGCGCTAAGGTAGAAACACGGGGGACCTACAGTTTAACGTCGAATCCGAACGATAGAAATTCCAGAGAAGGTTTTTAGCATAAGTACTTAGTCTAAATAAAATAATGTAATGTAATGATTGCTCATTTTTCCTCTTTTTTTTATGTTCATTTACTGTTTTCGGCTTTAAGACCCTACGATTGCCGACAGATTGTTATACCTATACACCTTAGTAATGCTGATGGATTGAATCCAAGCCATAATTGACGTTTGGCCCAGAAAACGAGCGCTCTGCCAACCGAGACTCCATCACGCTTATTACGTAACTAATAATTAATAGCTTTTCTAAGTTATAGATTCTTATAATGTTTTACCCTGTTGAGTCGGTAAACGCGTCCCGTGCACTGCGGCCATTAAGTCCTATTGTGCCCCCAGTTTTACGACCTCAATGTGCCAGTGCTGTATCTTTAAAGAAGTTTAGAATGTGTCTATTGAAGTGTATTAATATGGATTTCGGATGCTTGTTCAAATTTTGTAAATGCCTATATACCTATTCCATTTTCTATTTTGGAACCATCTCTATGCCAGACTTTCGCGGTTGTCTATTTTTCAGTCCCAATTTAAAACAGTTTATGGAATTCGAAAGTAGTTTTCACTTTTTCAGGCTCCATTTGTAAAATAAAATTTTATCTATTTGTGTTAATAATTAGTAAATAATTGCTTGTCTAACTAACGGTTGTCGGATTGGTTCTACTACCTGTTAAAAGCTAAATTAGTCTGAAGCGAGCCCTGAATAATCGAAATCATCACTTAAAAGCCCTTAATGAATTTATGAATCTATTAATAATTTCAAGAGACGGATTTTTCTGTAAATTAGACCTCAACTTCGCTTAATTTATTTGCTCTTGATCGTAGAGACTCGGATGTGAGAATTACGTGTTCACGCATAATTTTGCATTTTAACTTTATAGGTAGCCATAAAAGACTGAAAAGTCAATGAGAAAAAAAGAAAAAGTTAATGACGGCGCTCCACCTCATTACGCGGCACAAGTGACGTCTTGGATGAATAACATGTTCCCAAATCGTTGGATAGGCAGTAATGGACCGAACTTGTGGCCCCTAAGATCGGCTAACTTAAATCCTTGTAAAATTTTGTGTATGGGATAACATAAGCAAATAGTTTACAGTACTCCAGTCGACACAGTTGAAGAACTCCAGCGACGAGTTAATAACGTCGCATTGCAAATATCTTCAAAGTGCAGGAGTTTAAGAAGGAGTTGGGAGGTCTTGGATACGCCGTGCGGAAGCTTGTATTGCCAAAACTGGTCAGGATTATGTGCATCTCCTTTAACGACTTGGCTGTATTTGTAATTTATTTATAATTTCGATTTTCACAAATCACAAATAAAATGTTTTGTTCATTGTTCATCTTTTCGTCTTTTTAATTCAAATGAGCTTATTCATTAATGCATAAAGGGCAGAGCGTTTCTCATTGCAGATACTTTTTTAAATTCAGCACCTTCTTAGTCTCAGTTATCCTGGTCCAACTGGTCACATCTGATAATTCAGAAGCTGCATAATTAATCACAAAAATTCATCAGCGCTCTCAAACAAGGTAATTTCATTGTATTTCTCGAAAACTATAAACACTTTGCATATATTGTATTCTTCTGATGTGAACAATGACTGCTTAAAATATTTGCATAACTATTAAGGTCACCCTGTATATTAAAAAATGTTGTGATAAAAGATCTAGGTTAAATTAAATTAAAATTACCGGATGACCGACCATCTATTTCCTGAATATTGTTAAATAACGTTATAATGAGTGCTGTTGTCCAGTAACGATGTAGGTAATCATTAAATTTGTTTTGCAATATCAATGATTTGGTAATTTTGTTATTGTTCTGGGTAAATTCAGTTGTAATTTTGACCAGCCAGAAGGGCTTTCTGGAGTCCTTTCGAACGCGATGAAAATAGTCAAATTATGGAAATTAAAAGCAGTGATACCGACGAAGACATAGATGTTGTAAATAGTAGTAGTGAAAGTGAGAATATAAATTGAAATGTAACACGCCAGCATATTCCCGTTGAAGCGCAGCAAATAATTTTAAACATTTATAAAAACTTAAATCTGAACTCGGGCAGCCAGTATGGTATTATGAAACGTGTTCCAGAAATGACACAAGTCCCTTACAGTACAACGAGAAAAATTATAAAAAAAGGGCATGTTACACACCGCAAGAAAAAAATACTTGGAAATTTTCCAGGACTGATGTAGGAATCAGGGAAACCGTAAGAGATGCTATTTATAATTTTTATAAAACGTAATTACTTCCCACCGTAAGCGAAATATGTCAAGAAATTGGATCATAACAAATGTACTTTCCTTACAAAGGTCCAGAAACATTGTTTGATAACATATATGGGATTGAAATACCAAGTTATAAATAAACGACAATACCCAATCGAAAGCAATCGCATTGTACGGTTACGAGACGAATACCTTAAGATGATTAATTTATACCGTAAACAAAATCGATCAATAATTTATTATCAATAATCAATAATCAATTCATGACGTCATCAGAAAACGTTGGACTGAAATTCAACGAAAACCATCGCAGATATTCCACCTTCTAGAGGAAAGCGCATAATTATCCATGCTGGTAGTGAAAATGGTTTCCTTAACAACTAATTGAAATTATCAGCAAAAAACATTAGTAGTTCCAACGCAGATTACCACCAAGATATGAACGCCGAAATGTTTAAAGATTGGTTTTGCACATTTTTACTTCTCAACATTCCGGCAAACAGTGTGATGGTGATGGATAAAGTAAAAGGATACCCATCCAAAGCACATATTATACAATTTTTAAATGAAAATAATATTCCTATTCATGGCAATACCACAACAATACCAACAACAATACAAATCTCACGGTACAAAACCAACAAATCGAAAAAGTAGATTCCTATATATACTTGGGTCAAAAACTTGAAATAACTAAGAACAATCTAAAAACGGACCTAAATAGAAGATTATCTTTAGCATGGGCCAGTTTCGGGAAACTACAGAAAATCTTTCATTCGAACTTACCTAACACAATTAAATCAAAAACTTTCGACCAACATATACTCCCCGTACTAACATAAGGAACGGAAACATGGGCAATAAACAAGAACATAATTGAACGACTACAGATAACGTAGAGAGCAATGGAAAGGCGCATGCTCAACATCACCCTAGCAGACCGTATTCCAAACGTAGAAATTAGAAAACGATCACGAGTAATGCTACGTATACACGAAGACACTTTAGTGTCTAGATAAAGTCTATAGATCGAGTGTCGTCGTATGTACACCATCTAGAGCTGTGTCGCTAGATCGGACATTTGATGTCTAGACATCGCTGTCGCAAGTTGGTAGACCGCTGTGGGAACACTTGTTTTTCGGCGTGTCGAGACTCGAGCTAGGTGTACCGGCATGGTGGAAATTTATTGCCTAGAGCAGGGATGGCGAACCTTTTTCATTGTCCGTGCCACAAACTTATAAATAATCTTTATGAAATAACTAACGTGC
>JABXWE010009418.1:0-16392 GCA_014611495.1 Limonius californicus | reverse complement strand
AAATATACATAACCACAAACTCTATCAGAAATTTTGAATTTCTACATAACAAGTATCTCAAAGTAGATAAAATAGTATATTATACTCGTTTCATAACGGGCATTGTAGCACTTGTTCCAAACCCACGCGTGCTACAATAAGCCCATTATGAAACTCGTATAATAATATACTATTAGGCGACTACTTTGACGTCAAATTTAAATAAACACACGATTTAACAATAAGTAAATAACACGCAACCATTCAGGTAACTACATATAGCACTTCGTGGAATATACATATACCATAATCTCAGTAGTGTAATGTATACATACACACACACACACACATATATATATGATGCTTCTGTCGCTACATCTAAGCGTTATTGCACCCCATATTCATATAATAAACACATGGATGGAATCACTAATATCACACCACCCCCCCAGCAGAAGGGATAATCGCATCGCAATCAGTTAGTATGTTCGCAAACGCTGCTAATCGGTTATTAGACCAAAATATGCAAACTGAAGCCTAGCTACCAACAAAACTGACTTCGATAAACTGCTGCTACTGACGGTCTTAACACTCTATCCTACCACTTGTTTTTCCTGAAAATTCCAGCAACTACCTGAGTTGCCGGGCCTCTCATTCCAACCTTTTTAATCTTTACCGCGAGCCGGCAGAAGCTACGTTTACTTTTGCGAATATTTATTTGTTGAACGTACATTTAAGTAATATTCATTGCCGAATCCAATGTGGGTTATCCTGTGAATACAAATGACAAATGTGTCTATTTACACAGCCATTGCTATTTAACGTGGCTTCGTCGGACAATAAAATATTTCTTAAAGAATCAGTAATCACTTTATTTCTTCAAAATTCGCAGAAATTCACTCGACGTAAGTAATCATCATCAGTAAGGTGTTGCACTATTGTGACGTGATAAGGATGAAACCGGTTTGCTTTTAAAATGTTAAATACTGAATTTTGGCTAAAACCTACAGTTCTTGCAATTGCTGGTTGGCTTACATGGGGATATCAGTTACTTGGTCGATGACTGATTCAGCTTCTACAGTTGTGACATGTCGTTGTCTCACCTTGGTTTGGAAAACTGTCCATATTGCCGCTTTTTTTTCAAAACGCCTAAAGGTATTATGTGATAAGGGAAGGGGTTTATCCGAGTATTTTTGTCCGCCGCCCCTGGTATTCTCCAATAATGAACATCATATCCGTTTTCACGCTATTATAATACATTGAAACTGATTGTTATTACCACAAGAATCTATACAAATAAACAACTTTGTATAGAAGTTTGTTAAGTTTTGACAAAACGGTAGTTGATTTTTGCCTGTCCAAAGGACTCTTAATGTAAACAAATATTTTTTTTTAGCTAATGCACATATGAGAAGTGTAATCTGCCTACCTGTTACAAGATAAAATGATCACATTGTATAAATATATTTCGTATGGCACAGACACAACAAATGCAGATGAAATACAAATACAAACAAATACGTAATATAAATAAATACATGAATATAAATAGAATACAAAATATAAACAGAACATAGAGTAAAATAAAATGCACATATTATGTAAAATAGTAATAAATTATTCAGTCAGTTTTCTTAATTTGGTATTAGCGTTATAATTGAATGTCGAGAGTGGACAACCTCATTACTTCGTCCTCATTGGCTTTATGATGTTATGTATTGAAGCGTGGAACCTTCGCATTTGACACTCTAACTGAAATTCTACTTCTGATTTGCTTTCCAACCATTATTATTATTAGCAAAAGTTAACATCATAGCAAAGAGCATATAATTATGTGCTTATATATATATATAGTTTCTCTTATACAAACTTACAATTCAGATATGTATAAAAATGCAGTGATACAATTTTGAATTTTATTTAGCGTTCGATGTTTGTAACTATAGTATAACATTACTTATCAGGTAATTAATATGAAGTGAGAATTAAAAATTCAAGAATTTAGTTATTTTCTTGATTTTAAATATATGAATATAAATATATGCCTACGGCAATATTGCAATTTAAATTCAAGGGTATTAATTAGTATCCTGTTTTTAAATTCATGAATATAAATGGGTGCTTACGCAAACATCTGATTCATCTGTATATTGGAGTAACCAATCAATTAGATTCGTTTCAGTTCTACATTTTCTGGTGTACAAATAACACTGTGCTTATTCCTTAAGAAATATGAAACGCTTGGAAGGAAAAATTGCAATTGTAACTGCTTCCACAGATGGGTAAGTTTGTATTATTGAAATATACAGCAGAAGGAACGAACTAGTTTTTGTAAATAATTGGCATAATTTAAATTATAGGCCTCAGATTTATAATGGCCTATGAAATAACTCTCAGACTTTTTCGTTCCATTTGGATTGGTATTTCTAATCAATTATAATTTCGCTCTTGCACATTTTCTCATTTCAATTTCACAAATGGATAAAATATCTACTGAAACAAAAATTTCCATATTTTTTCATTTTTTCGTAGTCAAAAGTATGCACATACAAAATATTCAAGTTTGAGTTTCCGCTCACTCAAAACAGCGGCAAAAAGCGACCGCAACAATTGTGACGTCATCAGGCGTAGACGCCGCTATAGGCATGTAGTCCGTCCACAGTCAGTGGCGGGTTACAGGATCAAATAGAATAGGACAATAAAAATACTCTCCCTCCCTTTCTATTACATTACTTATATGCAAATTTTAAATACGTCCCAACTATTACGCTTACCCTTAATGTCCAAGATATTTGAAAGGCTACTACTTAAAACGATACAAAAAGCTATAGATCTCGACCACATAATCCCACCCGAGCAATTTGTCTTTCGTCAATCTCACTCAACAATCCATCAAGGTCATCGAATTGTTACCCATTCAATGGAGAGCCTAGAAACAAAACGAGCATGTACGAATATGCCCCATTTCTGGATATAAAACAAGCTTTTGATCAAGAGTGGTATTTGGGCCTGTTATACAAGATCCAACTACACTTCTCAAGCCAGTTACATCTACTCCTAAAATCATATCTAACCAAGAGGACCTACCAAGTCAATATAAATAACTTTGACAGACTACCACGAAATCACCTCTGGAGTACCGCAGAGTAGCGTACCTACTGCTCTATCTACTCTACTCTTCCGGGGCGCCAACTACAACCAATACCGCAATTGTCACATTCGCTGATGACACGGCTATCTTGTCAATCAATGAAATCCCAGAAATAACAGCAGCTGACCTACAAACTCACCTAGACGCAGTCCGGGATTGATTCAATAAATGGCCAATTACAGTAAACAGTGACAAGCCAGCACAAGTCTACAAACTAGAATCAATGACGCCCTAATACCCTAGAAGACCGCAATTAAATACCTTGGGCACACACATTACAGCTAAACGAAAATAGATATATCTTAAAACTAAACAAATGAACTGGCGAATAGGGAGGCGATCCCAACTTCCCCTAGCGAATAAACTACTGCTATACAAAACCATTTTAAAACATATATGGACATATGGTATATTACGAATGAAACTCTCCACAATAATCTGAGGATTCCATATGTAGCCAACGAAATACAGAAGATTGCAAGCGTGTACACCAACAATATGGCAGAACTTTCCAAGCAACTTACCGTCACCAGAAGATTAAAAAGACAATGGCCACAAGAGCTACCTACTCGAAACCCATCATGTCATGTAAAACCACATAACATTTACTTATTACTCGTACAAAGTGATTTTTTAAAAAGTCTTTTGCAGTAGCCTAGGGATTGTCCCGTCTATATTAAGCTTTAGAATCTGACAATATGAAAATTGTAACAGCATAGCTGCCAATAATTAAATAAAGAAGCTTCAATTATTTATTCAAAAATGAATTTCACATTGCAGCATAAGATATTTATGGTAAAAGCTTATTACCGAACTGGAATCATCATAAATGGTGAGTGGCGGTATTCGATCCAGGAATGCTTCAACGATTTTACAGACCATTTTGGAATTGTTGAATACATTCGATTTTACAATGCTCTAAGGCACACTGTGGAATTATTCGATGAAACAGGTAGTGTTACACGCAGAAATGGTAGCGGTAGACCTACAGAACGCACACCAGACGTCCTGGAAAATGTTAGACAAATAATGGCTGAAGCTCCCTCAACTTCACTTCGACGTCTTTCACAGCGCATTGATTTGTCTTACACAACCACGAGGAATATTCTTAAAGCAGATTTAAAGTTATTCCCATATAAAGTAACTTCAGTTCATCAGATTCTACCAGCAGACATGCTTCTAAGAGAACGATATTGTCAATGGTTTTTAAACGCATTTCCTGAAGACAACAACTTGAACAACGTGTTTTTTCGGACGAAGCATGGTTTCATTTATCTGGATATGTGAACTCCCAAAATATGAGAATTTGGTCTGCGGAGAATCCATATGCGTTTAGAGAAACATCACTTCATCCGCAAAAGCTTGGCGTGTGGATTGGTCTTAGCCGACGACGACTTCTAGGACCAATTTTCTTTCAAGGGACAATCAATGCATTAAGGTATCGCGAAGAGATTTTGGAACCTTTTATTAATCAGTTAGATGACCAAGAGCTGCGGGAAGGGTACTTCCAGCAGGATGGCTCGCCTGTTCATTGTACTCTGGAGAACTTGAATTTTATTCAGGAATTCTTCGGCAATAGAGTAATCAGTCGGAACACTCCAGTTGCTTATCCACCCAGGTCCTATGATTTAACAACGTTGGATTTTTTTGTGTGGCCCTATGTGAAAAATTCAATTTATCAGACACCAATACAAAATTTAGATGAGCTTACAGCAAGAATAATTCATAAATGCAACAAAATAAATAACTCACAGCACATGCTCGAAAATGTGTCTCGAAGTTTACAAAAACGAGCAAGATTGTGTATAGAGCAAGGGGGTGGACATTTCGAACACTTGCTGTGAAAGAAATCTTGACGAAAAACCTGTAATTTACTTACCGTAATAAATTACAAATCAGTTGCAACTTCATTTTCACATTTTGTTGGGCCAAAACTACCTGAACTGTCACACAGTTTGACATATAAACAGGTAAATGTCATTCAAAGCTCATTACAGCTGACTGCAGACGGAATAGCTTTTTTTCTAGGATTGCTGCAATTGACTTTTTAAAAAATCACTTTGTATAACGAGTATATTGTAAATAAGCAATAATCAATTAAAAAAAGCGATTACTGTGCTGTAAGGGCTCTTACTAAGTTATAGAATATGGATAGTTATTGTGTACTGCCACAATTTTCAATTGTGTATACAACTTCTAGGGCTAACATTTTTTATTAATAAATGTATGGTGAAGAGTGTTTCCTTTCAGGGGCAGAGCTTCTCAAAGATAATTTAAGAAGCGCCTAAATGTAGGCAACTCAATTTACTACCTACTACTTGTTTCCATAACGACGAAAATTAATACAGGATAAATTTGAAAAGTGGGAAAGAAGGCAAAAGCTACAAATCTTGCAGCAAACAAAAACATGAATCACGAATGCAGTAGAGAGGTGCTCACAAGACGACAGAAGTCTGAATTAAAAACATTGGATAACGGAGGAAACTACACGAAAGATAGAAGAAAGGAGAGAAATCATCAAATCAAACTCACCGACGGAGCAAAAAAACTAGAACCTGAGAGAAATAAATGTGCAAATTAAACCAAGTATGCAGCCGAGACAAAAATAATCCCCTAAACAGAATATGCGAGGAAATAGAAAAACACGCAAATAGTAACGAGCCACATAAACTAAGTATGCTCATTCATAAAGATGTACCTATGTTTCGTTGACTCTCACAAGGCATTTGATTCCGTAAAATGGGATAAGCTTTGGATAATACTAAGCGAAATGGGAACCCCCCCCTCCTCACTTAATGCAACTCATTTGAAACCTTTCTGAGAACTAGATAAAGCTAAAGTAAGAGTCAATAACGTAGACTCAGAATCCTTCACAACTAAGGCAGTAGTGAGACAAAGGTGTATTCTCTCCCCCTTACTATTCAACATATACACCGAACACATAATGCGCATAATAATGGATGAATGAGAAGGCGGAATAACCATTGGGAGCAGACGTATAAGTAATCTCAGATCTCATTATAGCACCAAGTGAAGAAGAACTGGAAACGATCATGAATAGACTAGTAGACGTCAGCAGAACCTAAGGCCAAAAATCAACGAATTGAAGATAAAAGTGATGATTATAGACAGGGCAAATCCTAATCAGCAGCAGATCCAAAGAATCGCGGGATACGAAGTGGTGGAGAAATTGCAATACCTCGGATCAACTATAACAAATTCAGGACAATGCGAACCGGAAATTCGAAGGCGATTGGCAATAGCACGTACTGCGACCACACGGCTGACGAAAACCTGGAAAGACACAACTCTAACTAAGAACACCAAACAAAGATTAATACGAATACTAATCTTTCCCATAGCAACGTACGCAGCCGAGACTTGGACGATTGAAAAAGCAGACAGAATCCGCGCTTTGGAGATGTGGGTGTATCGACGCATGCATAGACAACCCACCGCACAAACCAATCGATCACAGAACAACTCGACATAAAGAAAAGGCTGATGACGATCATATCCAGTCATACCTCAAATATTTCGGACATCTTACGAAACGTGATAATGCCATGGAATCCTTAGTAACTCAAGGGAAAATGGATGGACGTCGTTCGAGGGGCAGGTCGCCGATACGGTGGATAGACCAAATAAAGACAATAATAGGACGAGGGTTACATGAAACTACCCACTCAACTCAAGATAGAAATCTCTGGAAGACGACCATTAACTCAACTACTTAACTCATGATGTCACCATACCCCTACGAGGGGTGAACGGACTGAGGAAGAGGAGCGATGTTCGTCGTAAAATCTTAAGTCGAAAATCCTACTACTAAAATGTTGTACCATGCTTCCTGCGTCTGCACGAGGTCCCCAAAGTTTGAACATCCGGTCTTTTAATATGCGTTTATTAATCGATATCTACAGGGTGTCCCTAAATTGCCTTAAAAGCTTCAGGTAAACTTTTTCTACAACCGATATAGACCTCAAAATTGCAAACAGGAACATTCTATCGCGTTTAGTTTCCTCATTCGCGCCAGGTAAGGATTCTGAAACTTGGCAACACTGTGGCTTAGATGTCTTCTATTAGGAAAATGATGAGCGTAAACCATAGCAGCCTCATTGCAGTTCCCTCACATTCCGCAAGAATCCAAATAATATCCACGTACTCGTTTATAGCATACGCCATAATTATGGTAAAGACACAAGTGAACTCAATATCACGAATTAAAGGCGAATTTAATGCAGAATTCGTTATGTCAATTCAAAATTTATTTACTTAACACACGTGTCAAAACGCAAACAACAGATGTTCGAAATTTTTATCACAGTATCCATGCACCTGAATTGTTATCAAATTGTACTTTTTACCAAAAGTATTATTTTTAAAAGTACTTCCAAACGAAGAACTAAATTGCTAATTCAATGTTAATTAGCGATTTTTAATTAATTTAAGTTTCCTCATTAAGCAAATACATGTTTTACTTAATTTCTTATAACCATTTGGCTAAAATTCTGCACTGAAGGTATGAACTTTAACACCATTGTACAAGAAAACTAAGCTGCGGAGCAAATTTTTTCTTGCAGTTTTGTCTTAAGAATTCTTAAAGGAAAAAGTTTACCTGAAGTTTTTAAGGAAATTTAGGGACACCCTGTATAGATAGAAAAAGCTGCAATTTAGAAAAACTAAGAACTGTGAATATTAGTTTTTCGTAGATGTGGTATTTCTGTCTCAAAAGTTTGCTTTTAACATTTCTTTATGATCTCATTTTCATAAAAATACATGTTGCAGCACTGAAAAACAATAAGTAGTCCCCCGTGGTACTGTCAAATTTTAACACAAAGAATCAACTTAATTCTATTTGGTTGATCTAATTTTGTGTTATATCTGATTATTTGTAAAGTTTTCATTAGTTTCCGTGTTTCTGTGTCTTGTTATCTTACTTCGTTGACTTATAAAGAACTTTATTTTCAATGAGTATGTCGGTATGTACTTGGTATATGGTTTGTATAATGGAAATGGTAACATGGCAGTACAAGAATACCGGGCACGTTTTCCAAACTAGAGGCATCCTAGAGGAATGTAGAGGAAATGTATTTGGAAAACTGGATCAACGTGTTCGTAAAACACATACCGATGCACAATGCACAATATAACTGGAAGAGCAAATTTTAACTGCGACACATAAGGATCCCTCGGTGAATATCCGGCAATTAGGTAGCTGCAATATTAAATATCTCTAGTAACAAGATCGTGCATTTGGTTCTACGAGAAAACCTTCTTATCCATATCGTGTATGCAAAGTTCAGCCTCTCTATGAAAATGAAAACATATCCCGATTGAATTTTTGTAATACGGTTTTAAATAGAAGTCGTGACAATAATGACTTTTTAAGACCCATTCTTTGGTTTAGGAAAATCAACACGAATTTCGTGAATATGGTCAGCAAAGAAGGTTTTCCGTTAATGTATGGCTGGGCTAATAAACCACAGGGTTGTTAAACTCATTTACCTACCAAATCGACAATCGTCTTAATGCCAATGAATACCGCAGTTTTTGGAACAAGTTATTGATGAGATTCCGTTGAATATAGTACCTAATATGATGTACATGCAGGATGGAGCCCCTGCTCATTTTGCCCGCCCGTAAGAGAGTCGTTGGAGAAACATTTCCCAAACAGATGGATTGGTCGTGGCGGTCCCATTTTATGGCTCGCGAGATCACCCGATCTCAATCATTTAGACTTTTTTGATTAACTTTTTATAAAAAAAAATGGTTGTGCTACGCAGCCACCAAACGTTGATGAAGTTAGAAACAGAATTAACGCAGCAGTATTAGAAATTACACCAGAAATACTGCAGCGAGTAATGCAAACGGTATCACGAAGATTGGAACTATGCTTACAAGCAGACGGTTTTCAATTCACACAATCATTATAAGTAAGTTATTAGTATAAGTAGTTAGTTACCGTGCATACTAACACCTGTTTGGGTGCAGTGTTGCCAAATGTATACTTCTTTTATGGTCCGCGAGAACACAGGAAGCATGGTACAACATTTTGGTACTAAGATTTTCGACTAAGAATTTTACAAAGAAAATCGCCACATGTGGTCTGACTCTTTCGAGGTGTCTGGTTTTTTGCTGGTATGCAATTCTTGTTGTAATTGTTCTTCTGCTTCGGGATCACATTGGAGGCTTGGTTTCGCCTTCACGTTGTTGATCGATGTCCTCCATCTCGTTTTTATCATCACGTAATCTATTTGATTTTTATACTGCTTGTTGGATGAGGTCCACTTAGACAGTCTTTGTGGATGATGTTGGAAAGTCATGTTCATTATGGTGAGATCATTGTCTATAGCTCCTCTTTCGTCCCTCCTTCCCAAACCATACTTCCCTATTATTCTGTGCAGGTGATTGTCATTCTGTGTATTACCGACTTTCGCATTAAAATACCCTGTTATTACCAAGATTTCTTTGATCGACATGTCACGTATGATTTGTTCAATGGTTTTGTATATTTCTTCTATTTTATCATCTGCTGTATCTGTGGTAGGGATGTATACTTGTTGTATATAAAGTTTTGTGAGTTTAGCCTGTAGGATTATTTGAATTAACCGGTCGCTTATTGGGTTGTATGCTTCTACGTACTTCGATATTTTTTTTGATATTAAAAACGCAACTCCGTTTCTCCCTGTTACGTTGGCTCCTGATATGTATACTGTATGCTCATTTGTTTCAGAATGTCCTTTGTCCTTCCAATGCGTCTCTGATATTCCGCATATGTTTATGTCTTCTCTAATTAGTTCTCTTTCCACTATGTGGAGTTTGCCCGTTTGTAGCAGTCCTCTGACGTTCCATGTCGCTATCGCCATTTCTTTCCTCATTTCTAATTTTAGTCTTCCAGTAACCCATTTCCCATGCGTTGCCTGGTTACTCGCATTCGTTTGTCCAGCAGCCAATTTCACATCAGCTGGCCTGGGCTCAGTCCGACGCCGGTCGCTAACCAGACTGCTTGGCATCTTCACATCTATACTCTGTGTACTCATGCTCATACTCAGTTTATTCTCTTGGGAAGGATAATCGGATGGTTTCTCGTTTGCCTGTCCGATCGCAGTGCTATAGCCATTAACCTTATTGTGAGGACCGTCGTCAGAGGACGCATGTAGCTATGTGTTTTGTCGCTGTTCTGATCTGCTCGATCCCACCGCCACACACTAACGACTGCCCTGCTGCCAACAGCCATATCCTCTGCTAGTTTTGGAACGTCCCGAGTATTTTATTTCCACGGGGGAACATCGCTACTTGCAGGTTTTTCATTAATTTATACACACCCTAAAATATTTGATCATCTACACACACCGGATGGTTTTATAAATTATATTTCATGTGGATACGGTGGCCATACATTGTACACCCGATATGGTGGTTACGTACAATAGCTTCCTCCTGGATGTTCCGTATTCATAAAAATACTCAAACCACGAAAAAACACTAACCATAATGTGCTGCGAATTTATTTAGGGCGAGAACTGAATATTACCTGACGCACTGTTTTTGCCGCGCTTGTTATTTTGAACGCCGTGACTATCTGCTATAATTAACTGTAAGGTCATAATCGACCTTAACAATTTAAAAATTGCCAAATTTAATTTTTTTACATATTGTACATATATAAATTAAATATTAATGCAAGAACCGAATTCAGGATAGGATTTGCCATTGCCAAGAGACTCGCACAAGAAGGCGCTAAGGTGATCATAAGCAGCCGCAACCAAAAAAATGTTGATGCAGCAGTCGAAAAACTGGCTTCAGAAGGGTTGCATGTGACTGGTTTGGTTTGCCACGCTGCCAATGCTGACGAACGGAAAAAGGTTTTTGAAGAGGTAAAATACTTGCGTAACTTTACATGAGTATCTCCGCATAAATTGTATCCTAGTTGACCAAAGAGTGCACACTGTATCTCCATGTAATTCAAGTGTTCTATTATTTATTCGAACTTTTACTAATTTGCATTACAAATAACAAAATAACCTGTTACAGGTATTTCTTAATACATTTATTTATTTAAGTCTTCCTTAAATGTATTTTACGTTCTTCTTCCTTCTTTTATTTTAAATCAATATATTGTTTTAATCTAAAAACCTAGAAGTTTTCTACGAAAAGTTCTGTTCAATGCTGGGTGTTTTTTATTCTTTTAGTTTTATTTATAACCCCTAAATTTTGAACTTAATAAACGACCCTCTATATCCTATCATCTGCATATCATTGGGCAAAAAATAAAAAAATGTCACATATTTAAGTATGTTCAACAGTATGAATCAACACTATTTTTCGTTGCATTGTTAACTGAATTTTCACTACAGGCAGAAAAACTAGGAGGACTAGACATTTTAATATCAAATGCGGCAGTAAACCCAACGCCAGGTCCCGTTTTCAGTGTAAGGTTAACATTTCTAAATTACTAATTATTATAATCCACGATTAAATTTAGTGCAGTGAATCAGTATGGGACAAACTCTTCGAAGTTAACGTGAAGTCTTCGTTCCTGCTAGCCAAAGAAGCCTTACCACTTATCAGAAAACGAGGTGGCGGAAGAATTATTTTTATGGCCTCTGTTGCTGCAGTGCAACCACACAATGTAATTTTATGAAATTATTAGTAATATATATAATAATAATTTAACTTTGGAAATATTGCAGCTTGTAGGAGCTTACTCCGTAAGCAAAACAGCTCTACTGGGTTTGACAAAGTCTGCCGCTGCAGAGCTTGCGTCTGAAAATATTACAGTTAATTGCGTGGCTCCTGGGCTGATCGATACAAACTTTGCACAATTTGTAAGTAATTTTATTTGTGTTAATAGTCTTAATCGGCACTCTTCTACGTTACGGGCTTCTCCTTAGCGCTAAGGTAGAAGCATTTAGAAACTACAGTTTAACATCGAATCCAAATAATAACCATACCAGAAAAAGTGATTACCCATGATTACCAACCCCAGATTGGTGAATTCCGTGTAGTAGGTTGTAGCACTAAATTGTTATATGCTACATCGGTGCTCTCCAGATTTGGAACGTTGAGGTTTTAAAAGATTTACTTGTAAATCCAATAGTCTGCCAACTAAGTTTTTTCTTACCACCACGCAAATGTTTTGATAAAATAGTGAATCATACATACAAATAAAGCTGACTTGTAGATATATATTGCTGTGTTACAACATACTCTAATTGGGATATCTTAACCTATTGCTAAATCTAATAAAGCTAATTTAAACTACCCTGTATAAAATGAATTGTTTAATCAAACATAATTCAAATACGCGGTAATGTTCCCTTCCGATCTGTGGATTCTCGTGGTGTCATCTAATGGTGTGACGAACCACTTGATTAGATTTCGCTGGTTAAATAACAATGCTTGTGGAATATAAAAATGAACTGTATTTAGAGAGGTACAAACTTAAAATCAAACCGTTCACATCAACGGTTAAGGGGGATAAGGTCAGGGGTTAGGCAACCCACCGTATAAAATAAAATTACCATTAGAAATAAAATACTTTTGCCCAATATTACGTTCGTAAAAATTTGACCATACCAATTGACAAACGTTGTGAATCGCTAATAAAAAGTAAATAACAATTTGACTTGGTTGAAATTTAATACCTTGCTGATTAACTTTTTCTACTAGTTTATTGTAAAAACATTAACGTGTATTTCAGTTTTCTTTGGACGTAGGTACCGTATGAACTGTACCGATCAGGTCAAATAAATATCTCTAATTTCCTGTTGATGGCACCTCCTCGAATCTACTAGTAAGTAATCTAGTAGTAAGCAATGTGTAAAAACAATGCACAATCTCTTCTGCATATACGAGGCTTGTTCAACTGAAACCCATCTTTGATCAACTTAGCCTTGAAAACAAATGCACTCATTCAAATGACGTTTGTTAATGTTAGTAGCGTTTGTAAGCAACACAATAATAAGTTTCTGGCGTTTGAATTTGATTCTGATTTTTAAAACTTCGATTTTGAAATGGCGTTTGTTGTTGAAAATCCATCCAAGTTTGATCAGCGTGCGGTCCTCCAATTTTTATGCGCCGAGGGTGTGCAGCCATAGCAGATTCATACGCGAATGCAAGCAGTGTATGGAAATGCATGCATTGCGTATCCAACTATGAAGGAATGGTGCTGAAAATTTAAAAGGGACTATGGATGAGCCGCGACCATGTGCACGGTATACCGCATTAACAGAAAACATTAGTGCATGCGTGAAAGGCCTTATTAGAGAAAATAATAGAATTTCAATTAGAGAAGTTTCATAAATTATTGATGCGAAGCTAGGATCTGTCCATAGTATTGTTCGTAATCTGGGTTACAAAGTTTTTTTCGCAATGGATCCCTCGTCTCTTGTCTAATGCGAATGGGCTTATCTCTGCAACACCTGACACACTATAGGTAAAATGGTGATGACTTTCTTCTATCAATAGTTGCTGGTGACGAAACTTGGTGCCATTACTACAAGCCTCCAGTAGATTATCGTCGGTGCAGTGGAAACATTCAAATTCACCGACACCGAAGAGGTGTAAAGCACAACCTTCTGCAGGCAAGGTGATGTTACCATTGTTTTTGCCACCATGAAGGACCCTTATTGATAGAGTTGAAGGAACCTGGAGTAAATATCAATGCAAATCTGTACAAACTTCATCAAACAATAAGACGCAAACGTCCAGGAAAACTTACACGTGGGTGTATTTTGCTGCACGACAATGTTAGGCCTCATGTTGCTAATGTGGTAAAAGAAAATCTTCAGTGAAAGAAATGGAGGGTTTTAGAGTATCCACCCTATAGCCCGGATCTATCGCCTTGCGATTTCTATATTTTTGGACTGCTGAAAAAGGCATTAGAAGGCCGGCATTTTGAGTCTGACGCAGAAGTACAGATAGCTGTGGAAGACTTCTTCAATCAGCAGCCACAAGAGTTCTATGAGTAGGGTAAACGTCGGTTAGTAAAACACTGGGATAGGTGCCTTAACTCTGAAGGTAATTATTTGTAATTAAATTGTTGAATACATTTTTTTATGAAGCAAAGATGGGTTTCAATTGAACACACCTCGTATGTTAAGAGAGCTTGCATCTCTTTGTAAATATCTACAAAAAAGGTGTTTAAACCGTATTGATGCACATCAAAAATAAGGAAAATGATTGTAGTATTTGGAAAATATAGGAAGAATATTCTGAACTCAAATTTATAATAACTGTGGAAAAAACTAAAACTGGCTCAACCAAAATGTTCAGCTACTATTTAAATTTTGTTCTAACCAATTCAGAGTTTTTGAAACTATCTATTATGTATAATATCATGTGGTGCAGACTGTGAGCATGTTTTACATTATGAATACCATTAAATTGAAGAATCGAAATAAATTGCAAATAGATAATTTTGTTGATCTGAGAATTAAATTACTGCCGCATCAATAAATAAAAATGAAGTTTTCAAAGTATGGACTTTTATGAGAGACATAAGAGAAAAATATTGGAGAAATTCTTTTTGTTTAAAAATGTTTTGCTCAAGCTAAGAAAGATTAGACGGAACTGTTTGTCGCATTTTAAAAATGCCTTGACGATCGGCAAATTTCTGTCGAATTTAACGCTGTAATGCTACTTATATCATGATCATAATCAGCATCATGTCTACTAAAATATATTTGTGTATATCCATCTCTTTCTGTCACACGTATTTTACTTCTCTTTCCTTCTATCTCATTGCTCTTATACCTATAGTATGTTCATTAAAATAAAACTCTAGCAGGCTTTGAAATTTTTAACAAGGTATGTCTTAGCCCATATGTTACAATTGACAGTCATAATGACACTTATAAATGGAAACAATAATTCAAAACAGTTAAATTTTGAAGTAACTCTTTTATTCCAATATTATAACTTAATAATTTATAAAAATGGTTGAAAATGTCTTCCTTCCTGTTCAGTACACTTAAAAACCCTTCGTCGGAGACCATCTATGACATTACGTAACAGAATGGGGTTCTCATTAATTTCGTCACACTTTACTTGTATTCGCTGTCGCAGGTCTTGTAGATTACGAACAGGTGTTGCATAAATAGAGTTTTTAATGTAGGGCCATAAGAAGAAATCACATATTGCTAAATCGCACGATCTCGGAGGCCATGGAATAGTTGCATTTCGACTAATTATGCGGTCGTCAAAGAACTCCCTTAAGAACTCTATCTTGCTGGAAAAAATTGCCTCTTATTTCATCATCATGGTGTTGTTCCACAGAGGGTGTTAAAATCGTATTGCGGTATCGTTCTGCAGTTAGCGTTCCTAAAAAAGTATGATTTAAATTTCCTCGTAAAAAAATTAAAAAGCATTTTATCTTCAAAATATATTGGTCCAATTATTCGTCTTCCACTTATCGCTGTCCAAACTCCAACTATTTCTGGGTGCAAAGGTTTCTGAACGTATGTGTGTGGATTTTCTGCCCCCAAAATTCTCATTGTTTGCGAATTAACATAACCAGATTTATAAAACCATGCCTCATCAGAGAAGAATGTTTTTTGCAATATCTCCTCATTGTTATGTAAATTATTCAAAAACCATCGACAGAACTGCAGTCGCATGGGATAATCAACAGGCAACAATTCTTGAACTGCAGTTAAGCGATAGGGATACCTATGTAAATCTGTATGCAGAAGTTTGTGGCATGCTCCGACAGACAGATTGATTTGCTGAGACAGATGACGAAGTGATATACTTGGTTCATTATCCATAACTTCTTGAGCGGCAGCAACAACTTCTGCAGTTCGACTTACTGGTGGGCCGCTACCTTTTTTGCGTTGAATGCTCAGCGTCGTTTTAAGGTAACGGCGGAAAGGGCGCGCGCCGGGGGCCTCTAAATCAAGGGGGCCTCGCGCCTCGTTATACAATTTTTTTTTATATGACCTCATGATGTATGCAGTCTGTATATGTAGTGTATTATCTATTATAAGTTGCTTAGAAGTCTAGAGCTACAGCATCGCCTTAGCAGGTACAAATTACCAAGGTCCAACCGGTGGCGATCCGATACCCATACTTCGAAACCGCTAGGCGCTAGGGGCTTTAAGTCTTTTTCTGACTGCCGCCTTCGCACCCCGGGTTGATTATTTATCTTTTATTTTTCTAGGTACCATTACTTTTATTGTGGATTATTTTTGAAATCTATTGTAAAATCGGCAAACAGAGATTGGGGTTCGGGTTGGGGAAACATTATACTAACATTT
>JABXWE010009417.1:0-44482 GCA_014611495.1 Limonius californicus | reverse complement strand
GATCCATCACACCATACGTGCTAACTCGTGTTATAAATTCTCTTGTGTAGCAGATTGACTTATGTAAACAGCAAGGTGGACGTCAGTTTGAATGTTTATTACGTCATTAATTAGTGCTTTTCTTTCTGTTTTCATTTAATTGATTTTTATTGTTATGTCAACATATTTTTATGATATCTTGGTTTTTTCTACGTTTGTTCTGCTTAAATTATAAGAAATAAATAAATATTGTAAATGTACTGTATTTATTAGTAAATAGTCTTTAACTATTTCTTCTAAATTTAAATTTCTTGCCAATTCTTGTTCTATGGATGACATTACCAGACCTACTAATCGTTCTTTTGTCATGGATGTCCTTAAATAGTTTTTTTTAATAATTTTAATTTGGAAAGATATCTTTCAGCTCACAGCTGGTACTAGTAATATACGTAGAACTGTCGTTCAGTGTGATACGTTGTTATGTTCTTTTGAAATTTGCCGCTTTCTATGAATTAATTTCTTAATTTGATTGCTGCTCTATAGGAATTATAACGTTATTTTAATTGCAGTCTTATTTTGGGTTACCGTTTCGTCTTTCTAAGTTTGAGTTATGTTGACAGTTCCTTTTTGTGTCGAAATTGCCGACTGTTGTTTTCTCGCGCTTGACTTTGCACACTTCCGAGAACTCACGTGTCCCTTGTTCTGGAATATTTCATCTCATTTCGTAATATGGTGCAATATTTTTTTGGGACGAACTGTAGATTCCTGTTGCGAAAGTTAGTCAGTCTTTCTCCTTTCATGGCTCCGGTCTTCCCAAATTACACCTTCAGGGGAGGGTCGTAAATAAATCGAGTGCTGCAAGTGTCGGCTTGGGTCTTCGACGGGTATACCTGGTGTAATGTTTGTTTCGTTGTTTTACCATGGGGTGAAAACAACACATCGACAATTAGTCGGATTTTACAGAAGTACGCTAGGATTTTAAACCCAAACAAAAGACAATTCTTTGTGAATTGGCCGATCGCCTTTTCGGCGGATTAATTTCGAAGCCCAGCGCCTGTCCTTTTGCTGCTACCATCGTTCGGAGAGTCCTGCCTATCGTTCAACGATTAACAGCCTGTTGAAATCAAAGTATTTTCCTGCAGCTGGAAATCGCCCTTACGTTGTGCTTATCTCGTTCTAATACATCCATCGGAAGTTAAGGTAAAAACAGACTCGTTTTTTTGTGTGTGGTGAAAAGAAACTTACGCGCGACTTGCAAAATTTTACCTAATTCAACTTTGTTTTGTTGGAACAAAAAGCGACCGTCAGTCGCAGATTGTTTTTATTTGCACTAATATTTGTAAAAAGTAATTACGTTTATATTGTATGATGCCTGTAACCCCGACGCCTTTGGCCACGCAGCTATTTGAATAAAATAAATATCGTGCGCGTAAAGGCGGCGAGCTTCGTTTTCCGAACGTTCGAATTTCTGTTGTAAAACTATAAAAACACAGTTGATTGTCTTTCTTTTTGTAGTCATTTCCTGTATCGTCATTTCAATAGTTTCATTATATGTGTTTTAAAATTTAGGGCCTCTTTTATTACTGTGTACTCTGTATTTGTATGTGCATGAATTTTGCAAGCTTCGTATATATAGGAGGAGGCACAAGAAAGGTAAGTTCCATTCCCGTAAGCTGTTGGCTTCTCGGCCTTCCACGAGGACCTACAATCAGCTGGATTTGGACGGTGGCGCCCACAAATTTGGACTTACCCTATACACAACTAAAGATTTCCTCCCGTAAGCGATTTTCACGAACTCCCCCTTCTCCTCTGAGCTAAGCTGTAGGCCTTTTTCCGTCTATCTGGTTACGGGTCGTCGGAAAATCTCGATTGGCCCGTAACAACGTTTCACTTAAATTTTGATTTAGAACTAGTTTGAGCGTTGTGGACACAAATATTGGATTATTGGATAATTAGAGTAGCAAATAATATAATTTCTTCGTACAATTCAATTTCTTCAATTTCAAATTGTGATTTGTCTGTTTTAGATAATGTAATTTCTCGGTTCTTACAATGTTTTAGTATTTCTTCGGGTGTCTAACCACTAATGACATTAATATTATATAGTAAATTAAAACGTTTATATGACTTTTAAATATTTCAAATCAGTTTTACAGAGCGCGTATTGTTTTATCTACTATTGCATTGAAATACAAACAATCAAATTTGATTCTAAATTTTGTATATTTTCATCTTCGCCTTCATAATTAAACTGCTTTATCTTCTTGTGCCTTCCGGATTGGTTTCCAGGTATAAAATCGGCTGATATTTCAAGTTCATCTACAAGCTCATTAGTAGATATTTTAATTTGATGGAAATCATTCGTTCGGTACAAGCTCTAATGCATTGTGAAATCTTTTTTGGTCTCCTGGACAGATAGAGTGACGAACCAAAAAATACTTCGACGAGTAAATAAAGTACCGGAGATTCTAAAAATAATAAAGAAAAGCAAATTACAGTACCTTGGATATATTCTACGACATGAGAGATATCAGTTCCTGCAATTGCTTATGCAAAGAGAGATCGAGGGCAGAAGGAGTGTAGGAAGAAGGAAAACATCGTGGCTCAAGAACCTCCGTGAGTGGTATGGAAAAAGTACCACAACATTGTTCAGCTCCGCAGTCTCCAAGGTGCAAGTAGATCTGACGATAGCCGACCTCCCATAGGAGTTGCACCTGAAGAAGAAGAAGAATTGCATATATTTTTAGCTAGCGGGGAAGCTTCAGATTTTGTGTGTAAACCATGAGGCCGGCCATTTGAAACCTTTGTTGTCTTTAATATAAATTAACGTATCAAATAATTTGCGTAATTGATATCTAATTGGCCTTATAGTATTAATTCGCGATTCCCAACGGGCATCGGAAAGTTTTTTAAAGTTAGTTAAAGTAAAAACTTTTTACAAATATTCCATTTATCAGTTGATCAAGAACAAAATTGTATAATAATAAATTGTTGTATTATACCAAATACCAAATTGATTCTACATTTTCTTTGCTTGCATCATCAACTAGAAGATTTGACAAATATGCTATACATGGCACATAAAACGTTCTGGAATTTATATTTAAGATATGTCTCGGAACTCTTCTTTCCGTATATATTCACTCCATTGTCATAGCACTGACCAAGCATATCACCAATGTGTATACCAAATTCTTCCAATTCGTTTAAAAATCTTGTGCTTAAACCTAAACCAGTTCTAGCGAAAATGTATATGAAACTCAAGAAATGTTCACGTACTTCTCCTGAATTTGTACGTTCAAAATGAATAATACACTGTTGTTCTCGATGGTTGCCTCAATGCTAGCGGCGTCCCTGGCAATGATCCTACTTTTATGGTAATATTTTAATATCGATAAAATAACTTGTACCATCACTATCACGCCTTGACACTGGTAAACATACCAGCACTTAATTCATGGAAAGTTCGACTCATAAACATACTAAACAATAATTAATATCAATAAGTACTCGAGGCAGTAGGATAGAATATTTATTGTACGTCTATTTTAAAACACACAGAATTGTAATTACTTTTCCTCACACTATTCAGAAAAATGGCGTTAAGACCAGCTCACGGTCATTTTACTATTATTAGTTAGTTATTACTATTTAGAGCACCTACCATCTCCCAAAATGCGTTCTACTGCGGGGTATCGGCCTCAGCGTTAAGATAGAAACACAGAGAACCTACTGTTTAACTTCGAATCCAAGAGATAGAAATTCCAGTACAAGATGTTTTTCCCAGAAAGCAGGTGCTATGCCAACTGTGCTACCACTGCATACTAAACTACACTAATTTGTATAAATCATATTTTAATACTTCACATATTATACATTCCTATTAATTTCATACGTGTTCCCTTAGGCATTGCATTCTTCAAAACGTAGTTTCCACGAACCAAAACGGAATATTTTTGTATATTAGTGTTATTATTTAAATAGTTTTGTTGAAATTAGTCAATAGTACTTTTATTCTTCATTCATTCATCACAAAATTTATGATAAAAGTCGAATTTGGAGGTTATAATATTATTATTAACAATACAAGTTCTACGAACAATTTTATGGAACATTCCAATAAAATAAACTAATGGAAGAAGGATCTACTTACTGGTTGGTAAAGGTTAAATTAAAGAACGAACGCTCTACTGCTTCAATTTCTTCGAACACATTTATGCAACATGAGTTGCTGCCGTTATCTTTTGTAAGTTTGTACACGTGCCACAAGACCGAGGTTCTCGAGCCAACGTGAGAAGTTTTAACATTCTAGATTGCGGAGGATCCTTCAAGGCCAAGTCTACATTCCGCCATGCTAGAGTAAACAAGTTGGGTTTTTAATTGAATAAGCAAATGTTATAAGGTCTTAAAGAAGTGATATTTATTTGTTTAAAGTTGCTTATTATTAATTAAAAAGTTCTAAGTCACTTTGTATTGTGGAAAAGAAAGTACTGATAATTTTGTTCTGAATTTTACGATGTAGTTCCTGAATGATCTAATTTTCTAGCATTTCCTTTTCCTTTTCTGCCTTGTTCTTACTCTTCGTGTCTACATAGTTTGCTCCAATTGCGATCATTTATTCGACTGCTAGGTAATCATATCTTAAAATGGTAGATTTCATACTCTGCCCTAAGAATATTATTTGGATTCTTTTGGACCAGTCGTATAGAAAGTTTCCACTGTCCAACTGGATAACAATCCTTGTTTGTTGGAAGAATGCAATTAATTTCAACGTGTGTCACTTCAATTTAGCCGAATACAAAAAATTCAACCTACTATAACGCCTTTACCAACAGTTTAAAAAAAAATATATAACTCTAAAAAGTGTTTGCCCCCATTATACGAAAGAATAAATAGAATATTTTGAAAAACAGTGTTCCAATGGCCAAACATATGTGGAAATTCCACATATCCCCCCGCAATGCCAAATTTTAATACTGAACTAGCAAAATATCACAAAACTGAGACCTACCCCTCTATAATTCGGAGTGCCTATTGCGAGATTTATACGAATTTTACTCTAAGTTTATCGACACTGATGCTTCAAAAACAGAAGATGGAGTGGGAACAGTTCTTGTAACAATGGACGCTAGAAAAACAACAAATTACCTAAAATCTATAGTGTTTTCACTAGAGGACTCTACTATCTTCCAATCTACCGCTTATGCACTGGATGATAAACATCAATATTTATCTTATCTTATCTGTACTGATTCATTGCGTTCAGTACAAGCTTTACACCAGCTATAGCCTGCTAAGCTACATGTGCAAACAATTAAACACCAACTGTCAACATTTACATGAAACCCCCTATCGATGTAGGCTGTCATGTAGGTATTGGGGGCAATGAGGCAGCTGATAAATTGGCCAAAAGAGGACCAACTTCTCCAAATTTGACACCCATTTATATGTCAACTGATTTAAAAAGTAATTTTACAGAAATTATGAAGAACGTACGGCAGTATCGATGGGCCAACAGCAACGCAAAACTGAAGGAGATCAAACGGTTAACAATGCTTCTCCCACCAAACAGAAACGACAAACTAGTTATCTCAAGACTTCGTACTCCAGGCCGGTCCAAGATCACAACAATATTTGTTTAAAAGAGAAGACTCTCCAATTGCGATACATGTCAAACGTCTGTAACAGTAAAATACTTAATAACGGAATGTGTCAATTATGATCAATTACGACAACTTTATGAAGTTACTAACAACTTATCGATAGTTATTGGAAATCACTCAAATTTTGTTACGGGCCAAACGAGCTTTTTCGTCTACTCGCAACAGGATAGGTGGAAAAAGGCCTAAAGCTTAGCTCAGAGGGGTAGGGGAGGTTCACGGAAATTGCTTACGGGAGAAATCTTCCTAGTTGTGTACAGGGTATGCCGAAATTAACGGGCGCCACCGTCCAACTCGCAGCTGATTGCAGGTTCTCGTAGAAGGCCGAGAAGCCAGCAGCTTACGGGAATCGGACTCACCTTTATTGTGCCTCTTCCTGAATGTAAAGTTCGCAAAGTTCATGCACACAAAGATTAAAAAAATATACAAAAATAAAAGATGTAATAAATTTCAAAACACATATAATTAAACTATTGGAAATAAATGACAATACAAAAATGGCAGCCAATAGTGATATTATAGTTCAATATTACAAACGGTTAATTCAACGTTCAAGAGGTTCGCCGCCCCTGGCTTACGGCAATTCTTCAAACACATCTACGTGGCCAGTTCCGTCTTAGTTTACAAGAATAATACAATATATAATGGCTTTTTACAATTAACAGGAAAAGAATCGACGACTGAAGGTCGCTTTTTGTCGTATCAGAAAAAAGGTTTAATCACTTAAATTTTGAATGTTAAACGAGTAAAAGGTTTTTGTTCTCAAACACAAAAACTAGTTCTTTTACCTTGACTTTCGGTGAATGGAGTAGAGACAGAGAGGCAGGCACAATTTTGAATGTTTTCAGGTCCGGAAGAAAAGGTAGACGTCTTTCTTCGGGGAATTTGGGAACGAAATATTCGCTGCTACGCCCTTCCTAGTTCGTCGCAGCAACGGCACATATACAGGAACAAGAAATGGGCTCGATAATTATCCGCCAATGGCGATCGGCAAACTCGCAATGAATTGCCTTTTAAGAGTTAAAGTTCCAGCGTGTATCTTTAAATCCGACCCTTGTCGATGGTTCTGTTCACCCCACGGTGAAAACAGCGTTACGAAATTCACGCGATGGACACCCATCGGTAACCCCAGCCGCCCCTGCAGTACTTATTACGGCGATTATCGCAAGGAACCGAGCCGGAGAAGATGTTAAGTCCGACTCGGTCGGAGAAGATTTTAAATTCGACTGAAGAACTAAACGCAACGCGAACCTGCATTGCCCAAAAGGATTACATCACATTGCGAAATATGGTGCAATAATTCCAGAACAAATTCTTACACGTGCAACTACTGGGAATCATAACAACACAAAATCCCAAGAATTGTTGTTGTCGGCAAATCCAGCCTACAAAGGGAACCTTTCAAAGGATTTGCGAAATTGGCCTCCCATAACTCAATCTTAAAAGAAAGTAATATAGCGATAGACTTAAGAATGGCAATTACAATAGAATTTTGATTCCTGTGAAGTGGCAGTTAAAATAAGAGTTTAATTCAGATGGAGTGGCAAAATCAAATGAACATAAAAATTTGTTTGATGAGGTATAGGTATTTATACATAGGTGACAATCTGTAATGCATAGCAATCAGTGGCCTTTACTGTTGATTTCCGGATTTCCTTTTTTAAATAAAAAAAATTCGTTTTTGTTTGCACTGTACTACAAAAAAATATACATTTATTATACTAATATTCGTCATTTGTGAAATTTCAAATACAGGTTAACTATCTTGCCGTAGACGAAACGTTGATGTTCTAACGACGTGATGTAATGCCCTTTGTCAAAATACTACTGCCCAACTACTACTATTTAAGATACTATATAATATATCATACGATTAATTTAAGTGTAATTTGATCTGAGGTTTATATTTAAATACTACGGTTATGGAAGATTAAACAACATCACAATACACATGAAATCAGCATAGTTAATCATCCGGGTAATTTGTGTGTAGTCGATATGGTTCTACTAGTTGTTGAAATCCCCACAGGGTAAAATAAAACAGGGTAAGCTCTGCAGCTCCCGACACCAGCGAGTTACTGTGGTTGCCTTTGATTGTTGATTTGGACAACATGATTGCAAAGTTTGGAAGCAATGCTGGTGCTTATTATTATGGAGTGCTTAAATGGGTTGTCCTTTGCATTTCCGAATTTTAGTGTTTATGAGAAATGAATAAAAAAAGACTTGAATGGTTCAGCAGGTAGAAACCACGTATTCGTTTGTATTTGACTATTATGCGTTTGGCCTTTTGTAGAATGAAAGGCATGAATAAGTGTAAATATATTGTATCGGCTAGGAAAAATAAAAAAGGTTCTTGAGAAAAAGTCTTTCGGAAAGAAATTACAAGAAAATGTCACCAAAAAATAGTGGTATAAAACAAAAGTAGGATGACTTGAAGGTTGCAGTATGTGTTAATAATATCTTTGTTATTGTTCCGTTTTCTTTATTCATTATCGTAAGAGGAGATACATTTTGGATGATTCCTGCTATTATTATAATTATTATTAAAATTTTATTTTATAAGTCAGAATAGAAATTTGAATGCAGTAAATGATTTCTTGATAATTTCATATAAAGTCGAATGCTATTTTGAAATTGTGGCTTCTGCGGTTTGTGTTTAATGAAGTCATCTCTTCGAGATTAGGCCGCGTCGTCGTCGAATTGACTGCTGTCGACGTTTCGCTAATCACTGCATCATCAAGATATGATCAATTCCATCAAATTTTATTGTAAAACTAGTAATAGATATTTCTCAATTTCATTTTTTTTCTCTTTCTCTTTTCTCTTTAAACTTGCAGGAAAAAGAAGGAAATGGGCTATCAATATTAGTAAATAAACTGATATAATTTATTTTTCTTCGACTCACGGTGATAATATGTCATAATTCAAAAGCCACAAAATATTATTCTTTTCAGATTAATCATAATTGACGATTTTGTCCAAGTATTTGAAAGAATTTAAAACCACATCGTTCAAATACTTGGCCCGCGAAATACTTATTAACCCAGACAATCAAACTTGTAAACTTTTTCGACGAATCGTACTAGTTTCGGCTGCTTTTGAGAATCTTAAACAAATATTTATAGTTACATTTTCTATTTGCTTGAAGAGAAACGTCTATAACAAAAATGTTCTTCCTATATTTATTAGGGTCAGAGATTGTAAAATTAACAAAGAAGGCAGAAATAAGTGTAACACAACGAGCGATGGAATGGTTAATGTTACGTATCTTATTCAGAGACCATGTTCCCAATATAGAAATACGTAGGAGAACAAAAGAATGTTATTGGCCAACTGGCCTTTTCGTCGGACCGCAGCATGAAAGATGGAAGTATCTTCGGCTTAGCTCAGCGAAGTAGGAAGTGGTTGAAGAGAAACGCTTAACCGTAGGAAATCTAACGTTCTTGTTTACAGGGTAGGTCAAATTAATGGGCGCCACCCTCCAGGTTACAGCTGCTTGCAGGTTTTCGTAGGAGGGCCGAGAAACCAGCAGCTTACGGGAATTTAACTCACCTTTATTGTTTCTCCTCCTGTATAATGCTTACAAAGTTCGTGCACACAAAAATACATTTTAACTTCATCTAAATCTATTAAGTAAAATATAGCACACAAATAGTACAATTTCGAATGAGCCAGGTAGAACTATGGGTTAAACAAATGTGTTGGGACGTCCAAACCAAAAACCTCGCCACCACTGGCATACGACATTTACTTTAATAAACAAACAGAACTACGCAGCTAGCGACGTTCGAGTTTACAAATTGAATACACTGTACCTTTAACAAGTAATGACACAATTAGCGGCTGAAGATCGCTTTGCATTACTTCAAAAAAAGGTTATTCCCCTTAAAGCAGTAATGAAACGATGAACAACTGAAGGTTGCCTCACTTTTAATATAACAAGGAAATTAAACTATTCTGTTTCTTATTTACAAACATACAAACAAACATTGGTAAGTTTACTTTAATTCTCTTCAGGTTGGGAGTAGAGAGAGAGAGGCACAATGCGGGATGTACCTAGGTTGTTGAGAAGCAGAAAAACTTCGCAGTCACACCCCTGAAGGCTGGATCACGTAGAAAGCACCAGGAGAAAGCAACAGGGGACGGGCGTTGGAACGATTGCGCCACCGCAGTCGCCAAGACTTTCTTCGGGAAACGGGAAATTTCGACTGCTCTTGCAGTCAGAAACGAAACCTCCGTTGTCCGAGATTTTAATGCGTGCAGACGCTACAAAGATGAAGTGGGAAGAGTCACGGGGTTGAGGATTGTAATCCCACACAGATCGAGAGAACAAAATTGTCTTTAATAAAGCGTAACACTCTACTTATATTTTAATCCGACGAAATGTCGAAGAATATTCTGCCACCAAGCGAGAAAAGCGATACGATAACTAAATATAGCAGAGAAGCTGCCAAAAACCCGCACTTTCGAACAAAACCACTTGCGTTCACCTTCAGAGGCTTAAGCCGACTGTTTTTCCCACTACTGCAAAAGATCCTCAACAAACGTAATCATTCTAGAACAAAATCTTTCACGTGGGACTTCCGAGAAGCGTAGGATTTTCAGGGACATTCTGCAAACAAAGAATTCTAAAAACCGTTTTCTATCAGCGTTATAGACTAAACATACTCGTCAGCTTTCCTCTAAATTCGGAAAAGGTGACCTCCAATAAAATAACCTTTGGAAATAATAGAATAGGAATCGACTATGGGCGGCAATTAAAATAAGACTTTAATTCAGATGAAGTGACAAAACTCAACGAACATTACAAGTAGTTGACGCCGTATAGAGAATAATAACATTGAAATGGAACTGGGCAACGCAAAATGCAAGTACTACTATAATGGTTGGATAACAAGAATCCTTGAGTGGAGACCCAGATCTGAAGTAGTTAGGAACAAAGGACATCCTTCTTCACCGTGGACCGATGAAACGCTTCAGAACAAACTGGACGCAAGCGGCATACGAGAGAGTTCTGTGGAGGAATTTAAGGGAGGCTTATGTCTAGCAGTGGACGCACCGAGCAAAATGATGATGATGACAGATTCTGCCACGGGACTATCCCATCATCATGTTATGTTAGTCAAGTTTTGTTGCTTCATAGGAATTACAATTCTATTGTAATTGCCGTTCTTATGTTGATTACAATTTTCATTATTTTCAAAAATTAAATTTATGGGAGGCCACTTTCGAAACTTAATAGAACGTTTGACATGTTTATTTAGACTGTTAACGCCGGCCAAAAGGAATTCTTAGAACCCCTTTTGTCAACAGCGCATGGCCTTAGAAGTGTTATGTTTCTGGGAATTCGCACTTGTTTATTGTTCCAGAACAGATTAGGCTTGGGTGGATGTTTTGCGGCGAGGGGAAATCCAGTGGACGCTGTTTTTGTGTTTTTTTTGGGTTACTGGGTTTTGTCGCAGCTTTTATGCTAATTGAGTTATCGTTTCGTATTTTTGCGTTAGGCAAAAGAATCTCGACTGAGTCAGATTAAAAATATTAGCAGAGTATCTGCTTTGTGCAAAAACAATTCAGTGAAATTGTTTTCTCGACTGTGTCGGATAAAGCGATCACACCCGTGGAAGTTTTGTTGTTCGAGCTCTTTTAAGTGATCTTCCCGCCCAGCAGCGGGAATATTTTATCTGAAATTCCCGCCTCTTCTCTCTCGACGTCGAGAAAGCCCTGTCAGAGGCGATCCAATCTTCAGGGACGTACCAGCGAATTTTTCCCGCTTCCCGAAGATCTTAGGAACACCCCAGTGGTTCCTCTCTCTGCTCCCTACCGAACAACACTAAGGTAGGACAAATTCTAATTGTGTGGTGAAAACTGCTTCCGAATTAATCGCCAAGTTTCAAGTGCTGAACCTTTTGTTTAAATACGACGTAAAGCGACCTTCAGTCGCTAGTTGTTCTTTCTTCTTTTTTGGTTAAGTAAAGGGTAATCATAAATTGTATTAAATTGTAAACTCCGACGCCACTAGCTGCGTAGATTTGTTCTAAGAAGTTAAATATCGCAAGCCATTGACGGCGAGCCTTTTTCAGTTCGAACGTTCCAACAAAATCTTGTATTATTGAACCATAAATGTTATCAGTTCCCATGTAATCGTTATAATGTTTGTATCATGTCAGTAAACTAAAAGAAATTGAATTATATTTGTCTTGAAATTAACCACATCTTTTATTTTTGTGTATTTTTATCTTTGTGTGCATGAATTTTGCAGGTTTTACCTATTCCCGTAAGCTGCTGGCCTCTCGGCCTTCCACGAGAACTTGCAATCTGCTGTAATTTGGAAGGTGGCCCCCGTTAATTTTGATATATCCTGAACACAACCAGGAAGATTTCCCTCCCGTAAACGGTTCCCGTGAACCACCCCTACTCCTCTGAGCTAAGCTGTAGGCCTTTTTCCACCTATCCTGTTGCAGGTCGACAAAAAAGCTCGTTTGGCCCGTAACAATCGCTACTAAAGTATTTGAAGAAGCATTCCCATACATATATAGACAGATCTTCCTGATTCTAGTGGATCTACATTCTCAGAATCGTCCAATCTTGTAACTAATAAGTTGTTTTGAAATTGTAACCACCCCTTGCGCGAACAAAATTATACAATGCGCAAGATGCTTCTGTAATAACAGTATCATTATAAGCAGTTCCGTTTACGGGTCGGCAAAATATGCCATTTATTGTCTAAAATTCGAAACAAATACTCTATATAACGCCTCGCCCTGGGTAAGCTATGTTGAAAATCCTCTTTTTTTTTGTTAAACCTCTTCCAGGATATCACTCTATATTCGTTGGTGGAAATTCCAAATGCTTCATCACCAACAAATTCGTAAGGCAATGGCATTAATTGAGTTATCTAAAAAGAGTACTCAAAATCAGAACAGAGAAAGAGATTACTGACATGAAGGGACAAAGTGAAAAAGATCGTGCATAGATAACTTATTTAAATTTAAACGGACACTAGAATTGCTCGCGGAAGAGAATTACATATCATATATTGTTATGTGATGTTCAAATTTGCTGCTACACTTGAATTAATTTCTTAATTTGTTTGCCGCTTCGTTAGAATTAATAACGTTATTTTAATTGAAGTCTTATTTTGGGTTACCGTTTCACTATTTTGTTTTGTCTTTCGAAGTTCGAGATATGTTAATAGTTTCTTTGTGTCAAAACTGCAGACTCTTGTTTTTCTTCCGCGCTCGACCTCGTACGCTTCCTAGAATTCAAGTGTTAAAAAAAAATTCCCTCTAGAACGTCTTGCGTAACATTTCAAAATATGGTGCAATTTTGAGGGGAGAAGTGCAGGTCCCTATTACATTTTGAAGTTAGTCCATTTTCGATTTTTGGGGGCTCCGGTCGCCCGTACGGGGGCCGTAATTACGTTAAGTGCTGCAGGGGCGGCTCTTGGGTTTTTCTTTTGTAAGGGGTATCTGTTATATGTGTTCCGTTTCGCTGTTGTACCAAGGGGTATTTAACAGGCCGTCGGCTACTGCCTGATTAAATAGGAATAACTTGATTCAACCCCAGTAAAGGGCTATCCTTTGGTGAATTGACCAATCGCCTTTCGGCGGACCAACTTCGAAACCAACTCCCGTCGCTCTGCGGTTTTTCATTTGTGCGCTGAATGCATAAAATTTCCGGGCCCCTGGATGTTGACTTCCTTCAACCCAGACTACAGGGTCGTACCCATGGATTTATATAATCTTGTGAACCAAAGTTGTGCCTGCCTGCCTCCGAAAATCAAGGTAAAAACTAAAGTTTTGTGTTTTGTGAAGCGAAAGCCTACGTGCAACTTGCAAAATTCAATATCATTGAATCTTTTTTGGTATCTGGAAACAGGAAGCGACCTTCAGTTGTGGACTGTATTTGTTTGAAGTATAAAGTATGAGAAATTTTGTTTTATATGTTGTAATTTTCCTGTAAGCTCTACGCCGTTGGCCACATAGATTCATGACAACATAAATATTGTGCGTCAACAGCGCCGAGTTTTTCTGAACGTTCAAGAATTAAAATTATATAATTCAAACTTTTTGGTGTTATAACTTGTCATTTCGTTGTATTGTCATATGTCAACCAGTTCATTATATGTGTTTTAAAGTTTACTGTCTCTTATTGTGTCTTTTGTACTTGTCGGTGTAAGAATTTTGCAAGCTTTAAATATATAGGAGGAGGCACAATCACGCTAAGTTCCGTTCCCGTAAGCTGCTGGCTTCTCGGCCTTCCACGAGGACCTACAACCAGCTGGATTTGGAAGGTGGCGCCCACTTATTTTGACTCGCCCGGTACACAACTAAAGATTTTCTCTCATAAGCGATTTCCACGAACTCCCCCTACTCCTCTGAGCTAAGCTGTAGGCCCTTTTCCATCAAGATAGTTACGAATCGTCGAAAAAGCTCGATTGGCCTGTAACAATATGTAGATAGGCATATGACTCAGTGCCTCAGAGCAATAGCACATTAAAGACTGGGCTAGAATTTGCAAAGAAATGAGCGTACCGACCCGAGATGACCGCTTGCATACATTTCTATTTGCCGATGGCCAATTAGTAATAGCACAGGATGAGGATGACGCGTCTTGTATGGTCAGAAAGTTAATAGAACAGTATGATAAATGCGGATTGTAGATAAATAAATAAACAAAAATGCAAGGATATAGGAAGAGCATAAAGGGAATTGGATACAGAATAAGGGACAATAAAACAGCCAGAGGAATATAATTATTTAGGAGTCATTTTAATACCTGCTTGAAAGGACGGAAGGGATATATATCAGAAGATATCGAAAGAGAAAATAATCACTAGCGAACTGCATCCGATACTATGGAACAAAGCTATAGCAGAAAAGACAAACAATATTATATATATATAAGACAATATATGGAAGTAGGTCGACTTATGAGTTCGAAATATGGGTACAAACTAAAACATTGGAAGGAAGACTGGAGGCCTCAGAAACACTTCAACAACGATGAGAAAGACAGCCCGCATCAATGTAATCGACACGAAAACTTCGGAAAAATATTACAAAAAATTACAAAACGATAAGTACCAAGAAAGAGGTATAGAAGTAAACACTGGCGAAAGTTTTTACTACATAACCATACAAGAATTAGATAAAGCTCTAAAGACGTCCAAGAACAAAAAAGTCCCAGGGGTCGACAGCATCAATATAGAGCTGTTAAAATATGGAAGATTATTATTACGATTTCGTTTGTTGCATCTGATAAATTTATGTTGGATACAACAAAAAATCCCAGAAGAATGGCTAACTGCACAAATAAGACCTATATACAAAAAGGGCAAGAGGAACAACTGTGATAATTACAGAGGTATCAGCCTGTTAACGGCCGGATACAAAATTTACTCCAAAATATTAATAGCACGTTTGCAGCCTATAACAGAGACTTTGCTAAGCGAAGAACAAAATGGATTCCGAAAAGGTGGACCTTGTATGGATGGCATAATTTCACTTAAACTGTTGATACAGAAAAGAGGAGAATTTAATTTAGAAACACATATCCCCAAGCTTGTGGACTATCCCCAACGCTTTTTAATATTTATATTGACGAACGGTTGAGGAAGTGGAAAAAGAACTCACTAGCAGGAATAAATACAGTGCTTCCAAAAAGTAACGGATAAATTGTATAAAATCGTTGAGAAAAATATTTCTACTCGGACACGTCGATTTTTATTTTTAAATTATCACTTAGAGATGTAATTTTCAATCCCCCACTCTTCAACCCCTAAGCCCTAGCAATTCCAACTTTAAAATTTCAAATAGCACCCTTTGAATACTTTTATACTGAATACAACAAAAAAATTTTTTCAAAATCGGTTGATAAATAAGGGAGATATTTACTAAAATGTGTTCAATTGAAAGTGTCAATATTCGAGCAGGCGTTGGTACGGCTGTAGCGATGAGTGGTAAAAACAATTGTAGTTTATGTTCTCAGTTTTTTATTGTATTCAACATAAAGAAAGCTATCAGATGAGGTATCATAAGGGGTACTTTGCTATTTGAAATTTTAAAGTTGGAGTTGCTAGCGCTTAGGGTTGAAGAGTGGGGGTTGACAATTACATATCTAAGTGATAATTTCAAAATAAAAATCGACGTGTCCAAGTATTTTTATGAAATATTTTTCTCAACGATTTTATGGAATTTATCCGTTACTTTTGGGAAGTACTGTATAGATAAAAATACCTCTGTTAATAGCAAAAAGCGAAGATGAATTACAACTACAAATCCACAAATTAAATATTATCCTCGTATCATATAATTCCAGATATCTACGCAGAAAACGAAGATAATGGCCTTTAGAGGAAATGAGCCGGTGAGGTCCAAAATTATTATCAATAACGAATCCTTAGAACAAACATCACATTTTAAATACTTGGGATATGATATAACGTTTACCACATGAAAAGATTTAGAAAATAAATTAAATAACTTCCATAAGATGTGCGACACGATTAGGAGATCTATAGGAAATACAGCAAAAGGCAGCACACAATTAAAGTTTTACAATACGATGGTCCTACCGACACTGTTATACGGTAGTGAGGCGTGGACTATGGTAGCAAAAGATAAAGCGAAAATACATACCGCAGAGATGAGGTACTCAAGGGCAGTAAAGGGCTGCACTGGAGAAGACAGAATTACAAATAAACCCATTACAAGAACAAATAAACCAATATAGGACCCGTTGGGAAGAACATTTATGTAGGATGGAGGAAGATCGTATCCCGAGAAAAATATTACAATAAAATCCAAAAGGCAGAATAAGTGTTGGACGCACGAGAACACGATGGCAGTTGAGTCGGAACAGTCCTTAAGGACTAAACCTTGGAAGTAGAAGAAGAAGAAGAAAATTAATTTTAAGAAAAAAATTGAAGGTCGTCGAGGAGTAGGAAGGAAACAAATTTCTTGGATGAGGAATATACGAGATTGGACGGGCAGAAGAGTCTGAGAGACTGGGCATGGTACGCGAAAGAAGACTCATATACAAAAGATCGAGAAAGATTATTTCCCTTTAAAAGTATGGAAATGGGTACCGTACGAAAGGAAAAGAAGAGGAAGACCTTATAGAAAATGATTTTCTGAAATTAAAATAAAATGGAACATAGAGGTCTACGCAAATACTACTGGGAAGACCGAGAGAGGTGACGTGATGGGAGAAAAGGCGTGTAAAGGCAAAAAAATCTCGCAAATACATAAAGAACTTATTAAAAAGGCTATACTAGGTTGTGCAGTGCAGGTAATGTTAGATTCCGGTTAATGCAAAGATTTTATTCCATTGCAATATTATTGCATTATTTGTTCAAAACTACAGGTTCTCGTTTAATAAACATTAAACTAGTACAAATATTAGCAATCGGTAATATTACTTGCCTGACGTTGATGTAAATTTGGGAAACTACCAATCTGACGCCAGAAGGCCAACCGTAATGTGTTGTGTTTCACGTCATTATGTTATGTTCAACAAAACACTATTAGTCAATTAAAAACGTATAATTGTTAAGAAATCAGTTATCCTAAAGCTAATTTACATTAAGACGCTAAATGTGCAACGGTGCTAAAAAAATAACAGTAAAAGGGGAAAGTTAAGAATTGTGCTATTCTCATTCTGAAACAGTTAGCGAAATCCTGTCATCCTTCACCGAGAGAAATGGCTGGGAAGCTAATTTACATCGCGACTTGTACCTCTGCTAATTATACTGGGGTTTCGAAACAACTTCAGTGATTTAGGCAATAAGTGCTAATTAAATACTGCGGGATTCAAGTGATCCTCACTAATAAAATGTACCTCTTAGTGCAAGATCCAGGGCTTGCGTTTACGCAAACTACATCAGACTATCCGGAAAGCACGTTAATCTTCGAGACGAGATTTACAACGGATGCTCAGTGACAGTGGCGATAGTGCAATGTCACATTCATTGTAATCAGCAGGATAACTAGTGGTCCGGGGGGATGCTGTTGTTGAAGCATGTTTACTGCATTCTAACAAAAAATATATACTGCACTTTTCTATAGTGTAGTGCAGGCAAAAATCGAAATTCAGCAGTGAAATGTTCAGAAATTACAGGGCGGCCTTGTCTCCGCTTTCTGATATTCGGGTGTTAGCAGTAGAATACACTGATAAGTGTAAAAGCTTGGCAATAATAGGTAATAATAATAATAGATGGACACCTGTTGTTGTTTGTAACTCTAAAAAATTAATTAAATAGTTTCCTTAATAATTTTTTACAGTCTATTCAACAGCTTTCTTACATTAACACAAAGATTTTTTAATACAGGCAACTAAGAGCTTCCAACCATGTAGTAACATAAAATTTGTGTAATACGCAGTGAATAGCGCCCAGAAACAGAAGCGAGAACCCACAAGAAGGAAGGAAGGAAGCTCAGGGTTGAAGAGGACCAAATCCTGCAAGGGCCCACCCACATAGGATATAATTAATTATCAATATAAATGAAATGTACTATCTAAAATTTTTTAACAAACCAATTCAATTCGCCGTGCGTATGAGAACGCCGGTGAAGGAAATATTTCTTTCTTAGTTTATTTCCAGGCTGTCCAGAGGCCGCTCATCTTTAATATGCAGGCGATTGGTTCATTTCGTCATTCATTTTTTTGAAAATGTTTGTCATGTACATAACGTAAACATACAAGTTTATAATATAAATTAATAGTAATTTAACGCAGTATTGATTGATGAGCGGAATCTAGTCTTTAATTTTGTTAGTTAATGCAAAACTTCGGCATAAGGCTAGTTTCCAAAAATGATTCTTACCAATGAAGAGGAAATTGATGGTTCGATCCATGCAATACTGTTAGTAATTGACTACCCTACCTTTCAGGAATATCGAATAATTATGGTACATGCTGGCTTTATAATTACCATATAGATGTTTAAAATTATCGGCAAAAAGTTGTAGGAGTGCTTTTATAGAGTTATATCACAATATGGATGAAGATATTTGTAAAATGGTTTTGTAATGTTTTCTTTCGAATACGCCAAAAATATTAATATTGTGATATTGTTTATGAAAGATAATAGGTATCAGCTTTATACCCGATAACACTAAAACATGATAAAATGCTATTATTAAGAGATTTCTTTCCATATAATTGACGTTTCGTATGTAATTGAAACTTATAAACATTAAGCAAACTGAGTAACTACCATGATTTAAGGCTGAAATCAAATATGTTCCGAAGCACAATTTAAACCCGTAACAATAATATCAGGTGTGAATTCAGTTTCAGAATTTTCTAAATCTTTTAAGCGTCCTAATGTCGATATCGATTCGTTTTATTATTTCAATTACTTGCACATATTTACTTAACAAATACTGCCAACATCGATTTAACTTCATCTACTAACGTTATTACTATTTCATCATTATAATTAAAACGTTCTGTGCAAAGGAATTTCTTATTAATTTATAATTTAAAAATTTTGCTCTGTTTTATGCCAATGTACTGAAAGAGGAATCTACCAGGCTTATTCGGAAAGGTTCCTAATGTCTCGCCATCCGAGTCTGCATTAATTATTGTAGAGGAGATCCATGTACTTTGGGACAGCTTTGTACTTCGACGCAGTCGTTATTTACTGCATTTAAATTGAATAAACCGCCTAGTTGTAGTATATACTTAAAGGGAATTATAATAGATGACGGCACATGTATATAATGCCGTGGTAGCTGTTGTAGTCTGTCGAAAAGAGTGCAGTGTTGTGGTTATGTTGTTGCGAGTATTTTTAAACCTCCGAACATCTAAGTCAGAAAAGGCGAGTTAAAACCATCACTCGTTTTTATGTGTTCTGTATACAACTGTGCACACTTGGTAGTATATATTTATGTCGCCAGATTATAAGTAATAAATAAATTAAAAGTAACAAATAGCGTGATAACTACCATGTTCTGTGCTTGTACTTTGAGACACTACTGGAAATGTACTTCGGGACGTGTCCTAAAGTACAATCAAACGTAAAAACACTATTTCCATGTAGGCAATCTCTTGCAGATGCCCAGAAGCAAAGAAAATGTTAAAAGAATTAAACCTGTAGCTGCAGATACAACATCTGCAGCAGAAGCTGTTGTGCAAAAACCAACTTTCTTTAGGAAAAACATGTGTCGAATACAATGTGACTGTATCAACTCCCTGTAGACATTTACAGAAGCATCGTTCTTCTGGAAATGAATTTTTCGAATATCATGCTTCACAGGATGTCAAGTTAATCTTTACGATCAAACAAGAAAACGAGCTTGTGAAATATTTGACTGAAAGTGCAAAAATGCACTATGGTCTCTCAATCGTAGAAGTGAGGAGGTTAGCATTTAATTACGCAAATGCAAAGAATATAAGAAAACCTCCGTCGTGGGAAATCAATAAGAGCGCTGGTAAAGAGTGGTTTAGGTATTTCCTGAAAAGATATCCTCATATTTCTCTACGGAAACCACAAGCTACCAGTTTAGCAAGGTCAACTGCTTTCAATAAAAGCGATGTAAACACATTCTTCGATAAGCTTGAGGAGGTGATCAAAAGGTATGGATGTACCCCTAGAAACATATTTAATTTGGATGAAACCGTCCATACACCTGTCCGAGTTGTTACCATAAAAGGCATCAAACAAGTTGGAAGTATAACATCGGGAGAGAGAGGTGTAAATGTTACAATGATTGCGTGCATCAATGCTATAGGTAATTCCATTCCTCCACGTTTGTTTTTCAAGGAGCACATTTTGGAAGATGCTCCAACAGGGAGTATTGGAAGTGCTAATGCAAGTGGTTAGTCGAACAGTGCTATCTTGGTGGAATATCTGTATCATTAGGTACATAACGCGCACACAAGCCACAAGTTACGGTCGCTCGACAGAACAGTTTTCGGGCCGTTAAAGAAGTACTACATTGCAGCTTGCACCGAATGGTTATTGTCTAATCCTGGAAAGCCAATGACGATATACGACGTGGCTGAGTGTATGGGTAAGGCATACCCTCAAGCTTTTACGCCAAAAAACATCCAATCTGGATTTTCTGTATCGGGCATTTGCCCGCTTAATATAACTGTATTTGAAGAACATGAATTTCTAAGTTCATATGTGACTGACAGACCCATTACAGTGCCAGATGAGAGCTTAAGTCAACCCAGCACTAGCTTCAAAAGACCTATTACTCCACCCATTTCCAGCACTTCTAATGTAACTCCCGCACAGCTACGTCTTTCCCGAAAGCACAAGCACGAAAGATAGACAAAATGGAGGTAGAAATCCAGGGAGATGTCGCATTATTATAGACATTGAGTTATTAGCAGAAATGAGAAAAAATAAGAAAACCCAAGTTCCTGCAAAAAACTAAAGGGTTACCAAAAAAATTTGTAAAGTCAGTTCCGATGAAAAGATAGTGGAGGCTTGTGAATCAGCGTCTGAGGACTCTACAAGATGTGGAATTTGGCGCCGCAGAGATGGAAGAACTTCAAGCAAGTAATGGTGAAGCAAGTGCGGGAGATTACGTTCTTGTTCAACTTGCGACAAAAAAACTGAGAAAATGTCATGTAGCTACCTTTGTTGAAGTTATCAGTAACATTATCTTTGGAGTGAAGTATTTGAAGAAAAACAAGGGGTCTACTCATTTCATATATGGCAATGATCCTACCATATATGAACTACCGAAAGAAGACGTCGTCATGAAACTTGGTGTACCACAAGTGGTAGGAGGCACGGCAAGAGAATGTAAAGAATTTAGGTTTGCAGTTGATCTATCTGCATATAATGTGGAGTTAAATATCGTCCCAGGTTACACACCGGACCGTCCCAAAGAACAAGCTTAGGTACTTTGGGGCATTTATCACAATCATAGATAACATGTATTTTTATCATTTTTTGTATCAACTGCATAAGAACGGTATTTTTTGTATTGTATTGTATTGTTTCTAAAATTCTGTTAATTTGATTACTGTTTTCGTATTTCTCAAATAAAAAAATTAATTATTGAATTTTGTCCCAAAGTATAAGGATCTCCCCTACCACGTTCCAGGAAATCAACCAACAATACGTCTTTCCTGTCCCAAAGAACGGTAGCTATAACCTTTCGGTTTTTAAATGTTTCTTTAAACTTTGTAGCTTTAGGGGAACTCGTATGTTTGTACTACATTTATTGTTGTTTGGTTTCAATATATGTGAATGAAATTCAAGTCTCGTCGTCAGTCACAATGTGATTCAGCAAAGTTAGCGCAGAGGCCATTCGCTATTTTTTGTGAATATTAATCAGAGCCATTCGCAGTTAAATCGCACAAAGTTTGTGGTACTGCAGGCTGTTCGTGAAAAGTTCATTAGGTACCGTACGATAAATTTGAGGATAAATTGCGGCTATTTACGATATCGTGAAAAATTGTTCACTTTTTCCACGCGGTCGTCGATGACAGCAGAAGGACTTCTACTTCGCTCTTCATCGTGCTCGTTTGTTCCGTCTTCTTTGAAATTCCTATACCCGTGTTTCGGTAAATGTCGGCCGCGTTTTTCGTTTTTTCCATAGAGAAAGCGACTCACAGCTCGCGATTCACACTGGGCAGAATTTTTAATCGTAATATTCATTCATTATTTTCATTTACAATTAATACAATGTTAGAACCATGGTAGAGTGACGTATGGCTATCTCATGATTACTTCCACAATGTATCTAATTAACTACGCTTTTCATTCAGCAAGAATATTTAAGCGGCCCTTAGTTTCTGAATAAGCCTTGTATTTTATCATCGTCATAATCGTGATCCTCATTTGTACCGTTTGCACAGTGTCGAGGCGGTGTGAGGCAAAGCCAAGCTAAGCTAGTTTGTGCAATTCACAACAGGGCCCGATTCTGCGAGTTACCGTGTTGGTGCGCAACCGTGCTTGACTTGCCTGTATGTGTGTGAATGTTGTTGTTTATGGTTTTGTTACTCATCTAATGCGACCTTAATACGAGGAGCGTCATTAATTTGATCCCCAATAGCAAATGGAGACCGGGACCCAGGGAATTAGACCAATTTCCGACCCTGGAGCAATGCGAACCGGGAAGCGTTCGGGCTATTACATCCAAAGCCTGGCTGTCTTACCACTGAGCCATCCCAGCTTTTCTCGTATTTTATTAATATTTATAATACTCTATTTTCCTAATTTGTTTAAATCCGTTAGATGGTTCTACTTGAGGCACTATGTCCTACAACTAATACTTTAAACCTTAAAGTTAAAAGGTTTTAAACAATTGACCAAAATAGTTTAACTTAACTTTATAGAAATTTTTACGCGAGTTGAAATTATCCGACGCAACACCACCGCATGCTTGCACAATTTTACTCAGAAGTAAAGTAATGTACCCAGGTTTTATCAATTGTCACAATTGAGTCAGGAAATTCATCCTTCTCTTTTACATATCGTTGTAGTAAAGAAGAAGCGTTTGACTTGTGTTCTTCAGTCAACAAGCGAAATCCACCTGTACTAACCTTAGTGTATGTTAACTTGTTTTTTTATGCTGTCTACACTTTTGAAACGAATTTTAGGAAATTCGACTAGCTGCTACTTGCCTTGCTGAATACGGGCGTTAACTATTTCTTCATTTTCACGATTAGCCGAAGTTGCAGTACGTCGTACATGAGGCTCACTGTCTACACGAGTTGTCCTGTCTTTAAGAGATTTCGATCGCTCAAACACCCGATTTTTAGAAAGACATTAGTCGTTGTATTGTCATCGCAGCTTGTAAGAATTTCAGTCGAATTTACGTATTAATGCGTAAGAAATTTTATTATTATGATTTATTCATTATACCGTGTTTTCAATCATTTCAGATGCTACCGCGTGCTTTACTTCGCTTCCCACATACTATTTTCTACAAATAATCGCCATCATTATCCTCAATTCAAACTAATATACTGTAGATTTGAAATCATCAATATCCTTAAAGTATATACATCCCATGCATACAGAAGTTACGTTTTTGTAAATTTTTTAATGTTTTATGTTTCATCTCGTGTAATAATTTACGTGATGGGAGATATGCTCTGATATTTAGTACTGGCGAAACATGAAGTTAATTAAGCTGCTGGTGTATTGCAGACAAACAGGATTAAATACCAATACCCGGATTATATCACCAGCAACGTTAATCAAAGCAGCTGCATTTCTATTAATGCACACTGGCTCTAAACAACATTTTAAGGTAGAACAATACCTTTTATTCTTAATGTATTTCCATGCCGAGCCCCAAAATTTACACTTGTACTGATTTTACATTAGGTGTATTAAATTTTAAAGTTTTACGAGTCTTTTGATATGTATTAAATTTTACTAATAATATTTTCATATTTTTATTCTCCAGAATTCATTTGGAATATTCTCGGAAAGAAATGTACAAAATAGTTGTTATTGTTCTGAAAATTTTTTTATTTTGCAATACAATTTCCCCTGCCAGATACGTACTCTTGCTGACTCCACTGTCATTGAACCATCACAGCCCATCGGTTTCTTACGGCCTGCAAAATATTCTCAAACTACTTCTTTAATTTTTTTATTTCCTGAATACTGTTCCCTTCAAGGAATTTCTTCAACCGCAAGAATAGATGTAAGACAGATGGAGTTAAATCATGAGAATAAGGTAGATGCGGCAGCAAACGTTACTTCAATTCTTTGAGATTGCGATGGAAACGATACTTGTATATGTTTAGCTAAACATGGTCATTTATTACAAATAGTTTTGTTGAATTGATTCCAGCCATTGTCTTATTTAGTGGCAGAACATCACAATATCTTCAACGTTGTGATAGTTTTTTTTTCTGTCGCGTGTTTATTAGTGAACCCAAATTGTACTTGCAACTCAATTGTATTATTTCTAAATGGCCTTCAAAATCCTTTTTTATCAATTGGTAGCATCCATCTTGGGTAGAGGTTTTATACCTAATTATTCAGTGAAGCTATAAAATGCTACAGTCTTGGCAACAAAAGCCTTGAGTGGTTGATACTGTGTCATAGATTTCCAATGATTATTGCTGGTCTCCCAATGGAAAAGATTCGCGGTTTTCACAACCACATGCAGTGGTTTAGAAATGACGGTGCAGAATTTCTTATAGTAGTACTTACATCAGTATTGATCTGGATTGTAAACAAAATTTCTTGTAGAATATTTAATTCTATTTTTCTCGTTTCAACGCACATTTTAGCAACAACTAATTGACATAATGACTTGACATTACAGCTGTCCATATGAAAGATGAAAGTGTTACATGCACTGATAATTCCAATACAACTATTGTAGGTAATCTTATTTCATATCAGAAACTTATGAAATAATTCTCGCATAATTTAGTTTACTTTAGTTTACAACATTTAATATCAATGAAGAATAGTGAGAAAAGTTTCAGTTAAGGTTGTATGTTTATCTGGCAATTTATTATAATTTCCAGGATCTGAATTCATCTTGATAGTTTGACCAACATACTATGAAGTATGCAAAGTTTCATGTCAGTTTAAATTCCTGTACCAATTAATATTATCTTTGGAATCACTGTTTATATACAAAACTTTAAAAAATCTATTCCCACTAGGATATCTACAACACCTAAACACGTATTTCGGAAACTATGTTGCCATATTTAGTAGGAACTTGGACTAACTAAAGTAACTTGGCTGAAGAATACCTCTAGAGATAAATCAATAATGGTGAACTTGATGAAGAACGCATCTCCAGGTATTATAATGGAAGTCCAATTGATATTGGATGTCCAATGGACATTGCATATCCACTGGACATTGGATTGCCTTTTTATTAACTTGGTTGGGCGAAGAACTTATCTCCAGATGTAGTACAATGTAAGTCCAATAGACATTGGATGTTGAATGGAAATCCTTTGTAATGACTTGGTTTGATGAAGAACTTATTTCCAGAGGTATTATAATGCAAGTCCAATGAACATTGGATTTCCGCTGTAATAACTTGGTTTGGTGAAGAGCTTATATCTAGAGGTAAGTCCAATGGACATTGGATTGTCTCTGTAATAACTTGGCTTGGTGAAGAACTTATCTCCAGAGGTATTTACAAAGTAAGTCCAATAGATATTAGATTTCCTCTGTAATAACTTGGTTTGGTGAAGAACTTCTCTCCAGAAGTATTTTAATGTAAGTCCAATGGACATTGGATTTCCTCTGTAATAACTTGGTTTGGTGAGGAACTTATCTCTAGAGGTATTACAATGTAAGTCCAATGGACATTGGATCTTCAATGGACATTGGTTATCCAATGGACATTGGATTGCCTCTGTAATAACTTGGCTTGGCGAAGAACTTATCTCCAGAGGTATTTACAATGTAAGTCCAATAGATATTAGATTTCCTCTGTAATAATTTGGTTTGGTGAAGAACTTATCTCCACAGGTATTACAATGTAAGTCCTGTGGACATTGGATGTTCAATGGACATTGGATTTCCTTTGTAATAACTTGGTTTCGTGAAGAACTTATCTCCAAAGGTATCACAATGTAAGTCCCATGGACATTGGATGTTCAATGGACATTGGATTTGCTTTGTAATAACTTGGTTTAGTGAAGAACTTATCTCCACAGGTATTACAATGTAAGTCCAATGGACATTGGGTGTTCAATGGACATTGGATTTATTTTGTAATAACTTGATTTGGGGACGAACTTGTCTTTGGTTATTTAAACGAGCAAAATTGTACATACATGTTTCATTAGATAAGTATTGGCTATAAACAACATTACAGAACTGCAATACAGCTTTTCCAAAATTATCGATCAAAAAATAAATAAATATACGAATTTTTTTCAGATGCATGTTGATATTAATGATATTTATTATTTTGACGTCCAACATTCATAGAATATTCTGCTGATGATATCTATATTTGCATAAATACTAAAAGCATAGCTTTTTCGATATTTTTGGAATGAATATGTACTGAAAACAGAAATTAATAAAATACGTTTGACATTAACGATATGTCAAAGTTGCACTGATAGTGATTTAAAATAGAACGAATAAATCTAATTTTGCCGAAATAGTTAGTAAACATTTAGATAATTTTTACATTTTTCACTTTTTGAGAAATCTGGAAATACAGTAACATTTATCAGTCTGTAGGTGCAAGGTTTTAATGCACATATTTGTAAGTAATGAAAATAAAACAGCTCTGCTAGTTGGGAATTATTTAACTTTACAAACTATAAATTTATTATATCTGTAATTGCAAGTAGGCAACTGAAGTAAATGCGCGTACAAACTGAAAAAATAATGTGTAGAAGGGAACGTTTTTGCTTTGCCCCACATGAAAACAGTAAGACCCGATGAAATCCCTTATGCGATGTGGCATATTTATCTACGTCGCTCATTTAATTTTATACCATAGCTCCAAGTAATATTTCATTTATTTCCTGTACTTAAACTGCTGTTGATGTTGATTTTCTTTATAATGTAGAAGTGATTTAAGCGTTGAAATGGCAAACGTACCCTATTAGCGTTTGTTTTCTTTAACCTAAATATTAAATTTTCTTAGTATATCCTCGGGGGACTTTGCATTTCGGGTTTTCAACTACGTACTTTACTAACTACAACAAAATTGTTTACACTGGAGTAGCTTCTAAAAGCAGTTTAGATGTATGAATAAAATATGACTCTGTTTATAATTAAAGAGGCGACAGTTTGCGAACATTAACTGAACAAACTCAAAGCAAAATAATTGCAACGTGTTCGCTGTTTCTTCTAGAACGTTATGTAATATTTAAAATTGGAATCTTTACAGAAAAAGATTGACTTTATGCAAATAATATAAGTTAGTAATAGAAATCGGAACAATAGCGCGCATCCGATATTCAAATCTTATGGAGGGTATTAAAATTCAAAGTTACACCATCCACAACATCGTCTCTCGGATTTTGTAATTAAATAATGACGGATTAGGCAGGTCACGGTAAATGCAACCACGGGGTTACTGGAAACATGGTTAATAAAATCAAATTGTGCTTACATAACGTATAGTGCTTCTGGTGTAATTAAATTTGGGTGCCATTCTACATGACAATAATAATGTAGTTGGTAGACCTGTTTAACGGTGGGTTACATGTAGTTGTATATGTACTGTGATTTAACCCTTGCCCAGTGGTGAACCCGATGGTAAATAGTTTTAATGTCACTTAAATTTAATTTGCCAAATTAGTTAAGTGTAGTTGAACCCGTGCGTTAAGCCCCACTCCTATCCGAGAGACTGTATAATATACATTTAACAAATACCACCTTTTGTTTTGTAATGTATCTCTGCGCTATGCTTTTCATTGGAAAGCGGGTAAGAGAACAGTGTATTATTAGAGACAAATTAGGGATGAAATATCCTTCTTGAATAGTCTACAAAAAGCAACTTTATAACAAATTGCTAATTTTTAGGGTGTTACGACCAAATGAGCTTTTTCGTCGACCCGCAATCGGATAGGTGGAAAAGGCCTACAGCTTAGCTCAGAGGAGTAGGGGGGGATTCTCCGAAATCGCTTAGGGGATGAAATATTCCTAGTTGTATCCAGAGTAGGTCAAAATTAGCGGGCGCCACCTTCCAAATCACAACTGAATGTAGGTACTCGTGGAAGGCCGAGAAGCCGACAGCTTACGGGAATCGAACTCACCTTTATTGTGTCTCCCTCCTGTTTAGAGAGCTTGCAAAATTCATGAACAAACAAATACTAAATACACAATAATAAAAAGAGGCGGTAAATTTTAACACACATATAATTAAATTATTGGAAATGACAAAAGTACAAAGGAACGATAGCAAATGGTGATTTATAGTTCCATATTACAGGCTTTTAATTTGAACGTTCAAGGGGAGAACTCGATGTCGCTGGCGGACGTTATTTACCTTCTTCAAACAACTACGTGGCCAGTGGCGTCGGAGTTTACAAGAATCACACAATATATCAAAAATTACTTTTTACAATTAGTAATACGACAAAGGACAATCGGCGACTGAAGGTCGCTTCGTTTTACATAAAAAAAAAGTTCAGTCACTTGGAATTTTGCAAGTTGGCCCGAAAAAGGGTTGTTTTTCACCACACAAGAAAACTAGGCCCTTTACTTTGAATTTCGATGAAGGCAGGCACAATTCTGGGGGTTGTTTTCCAGATGCAGGTACAGTCTGGGGTAGTGTCAGGTCCGGTGAAAAAGAAAACTGCGAGACGAAGCATCCATTGTTACGCCCCTGTGAATTAGTTTACTTTCACGGGTTCAAACGAGTGGAACAACGAAGCACAACTTTCGCGGGTTCAATTCGCTTGTATCCGAATGAATCAAAAGAACAATTACAATTAATTGCTCTATATCAAGGCTAACACTGCTAATATTTATTCAGATCCGACTTCGTCGAGATTCTCTGTTTGCTTAAGGTAAAACTATGATACGATAAAACTTGATTTAGCAGAGGAGCCGCGAATGTAACCGTTATCAGAAAAAAAGGACGTCGTTTCGTTTCAAGAGCCTAGCGCCTGCTGCACTTCCCCTCTCGCTGAAAACAAAATTCCCAGCCTAATTTGTTCTAGAACTAAATTGACACGTGTGTTTTCCGAGAAGAACTCAAAAGGCAATATTCTAGAAGGCTAGCGCTGCTAAACAAAGTAATTCTCGGAAATGTTTTGGTCGCCGCTAACAAACATGTCAAGCGCTCGAGAGTGGCCTCATCATAAATTAAATATTATAAATAGTGAAAAATGCAATCAACCCAAAAATTGTCATTAAAATAGAATCCCAATTCCTATGAAACGGTAATTAGAGTATGACTCCAATCTAGACAGAGTGGCACAATTTAAATGAACATAACAAGGGAACCGATGTTGCATTTTAATCGATCCAGTGCGCATTGAAAATATACGTCACGTGGAATATTGCCAAATATAGCAATTACCCTTTATACTTATACTACTATTCTATAATGAGTAGGTTTGCTATCATCGTAGACTACGAGGTTTGTAAATTTAGTAATGAGACTGGTAGCGTAGCGTTCGATCTGGCAACACTGGGGACGCGGGAGTGGAAGGGGCGGCAGGTGAATATGTGATACGAGTTCAGTATGAGGTTGAACTCGCTAGAGTCATTTGGTTTTCCAAAGCTATTTTTTTCGCGAAACAATTTTTTCTAGTGCGTTCTCGAAATGAGTGACATCAATTTCGACCAACGGTGTGCTGTTAGGTTTTGCTTCAGACTTGGGCACAGTGCAACGGAAACTTTTACAAAACTTCGGTAGGCCTACAGAGGCAGTGTTTTGTCAAAGTCCCAGGTTTTTCGGTGGTTTAAGGCATTTTCAGATGGAAGAGAGTCGACTGAAGATGAACCTCGCAGCGGAAGTCTTTGATTTTCAAGAACCGATGAAAATGTCGACAGAGTCCGTGATCTTGTACGTTCAGGTCGTCGGTTGACAGTGAGAATTATCAGGAAAGAGTTGAATTTGACTCTCACCACCGTTCATCAGATTTTGACCAATGCATTGGAGATGAGAAAAATCTGCGCAAAAATGGTTCCGAGAAACCTTCCGCAGGACCAAAAGGACATCAGGAGGGAAAGGTGCCTTGATTTTTGAAATCGATTGAAAATGATCCCCATTGTCTGGAACGTGTTATTACTAGTGGCGAGTCTTGGGTGTTTGAGTATGACCCGGAAACCAAGCGCCAGAGCATGGAATGGCACACTTCAACCTCTCCAAGGCAAAGAAAAACAAGAATGAGCAAGTCGAAGATGAAATGCATGCTGATTTCCTTTTTTGATGGTCAGGGAATCGTTCACAAAGAGTTTGTACCTCAACGCCAACGCCAACGCCCGACTTGACTCCTTCTGACTTTTACCTCTTCCCTAGACTGAAAAATCACCTCAAGGGACGTCATTTTGGGACACTGGAAAACATTTAAGCGGCAGTAAACGGCCAGCTGAAGGCTATTCCAGTATCTGAGTTGCAGCACTGCTATGAGGAGTGGAAGAACCGTCTCCAGCGCTGTGTGGCTTCCCAAGGCAGTTACTTTGAAGGAGACAATGTTGAATTGTAATTTTATTCGAATTAAAAGTCAACCTCATTACTTAATTTACACACCTCCTAACATAAAATATCTTAGCTAACGTAAAATTAAGAGTAGCGGATTAGAAATGATCTATTATCTAGGTCCCAGGGTTTAAACCTCTCCAGTCTTTGCACTTCATCGTTATCGTTTAGTAAGTCACTAGCTAATGTGTTAGGGCGTGCATTAAGTCTATCATGATAGGTAACACTCGTCTTTATAGATCACGTCTGATAATCTCATTGGGGACGTACCATGGAACATTCATAATTTCTCGAAGCAGACGGAAATCTGCTGATTATGTTAATGGTGGTGTTAGCTGCTGAGCCCCATATCTGCAATCCATCTGTCCATACTAGTCTTAATATTGCTCTATAAAGAAGAGTTTTGTTGCATATTGATAATTGTGATTTTCTATTTAACAACCTACACATTTTTCTGCATTTTAAACCTAACTGCTTTGTTTTAGCCTAAACGTGCTGTTTCCAAGTGAGTCGACGATTCAGGTGCTTAGCCAGGTATCTCTGTATCTTGCCGTGGAATCTGCCGACCATTTAGCGTAACTGGAGGACAGGTTTCTCACAAAAACGTGGGGTATATTATTATATTATATTTCGCTGGCTTTGATGCGCCATTCCTAAACTAGTTTTGTACCGTCCTGATTTGGGCTTGCAGATTGTGAGATACTATTGTGGCATCCTGATGAGATGATAAGATGGTTGTGTCATCGGCATAAGTAGCTATTGTCGTTAACATTGTTGTGTAGAGTAAGTATAGCAGTGGACATAGTAGCCCTATGGTACTCCGGACTTCACTGGGAATAATGTAGTTGTGTCACCTGGTATTCTCACCAAGTAGTGTCTGTTACGATACTATATGATTTGATTATCTGATGCTGATCAGTTGGGAAGATATATTTTTTATTTAAACAGTAATCCTTCATGCCAGACCTTGTCAAAGGTATGACTGATGTCAAGAAACACTGCCAAACAGTATCTTTTGGTTTCCAGGGCTTTGTGTATTTTATCAAAGATTCTGTAGACTTGCTCTACAGTAAAGCGCTATTCATGAAATTCAAATTGATGAGGCGGTAATAATGTACTGCCAGAATTAGCGGTTTGAGTTTTAAGAGTAGATTTTTCTCAAAAACATTGGAATGAAGTGGAAGAAGAGTGCTTTGCTTGCGATTGTTTCGTAACCAGAGGATTTGTTGCCTTTTAGGCTTCTAATTACCGTATGTATTTCTTTAGTTTCGAAAGGTTTGCTTGGTAGACTCATTTGGAAAGGTGAAGTTAGGATCTGGTGAATTCCTCTCTCTTCCTTAGGAATAGTATTAGAAGGATGGGGGTCGAACATTAACCAGATTTAAATTTAAATATTCTTGAAAGGAGTGTTATAAATCACATGTAAAATCTCTTGTAACATAGTGACTGACTTCCAGTTAATTTTATGGCCTCCGCCTGTTTACGTGTATTTGTTGTTCGTATTTTTATGAAGTGTGTTCAAATGAAATGACATAATCCAACCGCTCCCATTAAAAAATTGATTTATTTGAATTTAAAATAAAGATGTGAAATGAAGTTTCATAATCCTTTGCTGATCCACGAGTTACTATAAAAATATAGTTTTTACACGATTTTCAGGCATTTATTTAATCTGCTTCCAAGGTACCAAGTTGTGTTTATGGTCCAAGCTTTTGCTGTTATGGTGGTAAGATGATAAATTGCAGAAATAAACCCATGGGCGGTAGTAAAAATGGGCGGTAACGGTACGCTTCACTGTAACGTGCGACTCCTTACGTCTAATTGTTTTATATTTAATTTTCATTATAGGATTTTGGATTGCATACTTTATGCTTTTGGTTGATTCAATTTTGGCCTTGTTTGAATTTTCTTTCATCTATTCGTATATTTTTGGTTTAGGAAGTGGCGATTTGAAATTTCCGTGTGGCATTCATTAATTTTGAGTTCTCATAGAAAGTGCACGTGGTCTTGAATTTTTTTTAGAAGTCGTTCTAAGGCTTGGGAAACTTCCCAATTTAATTTTTAAGACCGCAATTGTGGAATTTTGGACATTGATAGTAGTGACACGAATTCCAGGGAGTTATCCCGATTTTTGTGCTAATCTTTATGAGTAAGTTCTTTTCGCCAGTTTGTCATTTGAATGTATTTAGGCCACTACGATAGGGCCGAAGTTATCTATCGTCAATTAAATTAAAGGAGACCCTGGAGATATTTCGACGAGATTGGAGTTTATCTTCCGCCTGCAGAATATAGCTAATGCATCGCAGTTCGAACTTTCGGCGGCGTTCATAAGCATTACAGGTGTGTCCGTTTCGATTATATTTAATTCTTAAATAAATTCTTGGTTGTACGAGGGAGATTCGGAAAACTGTAATTTCAACCAGAAAGGGGTCGTCGTCAACATTATCCTTTATCTATAAATTGATGGTTGGATAACTACGTTTTATAATTACTGTCAGTTCAGTTCCAATCAAACATCAATATTGTTAATAAATTTAACAGGTAGAGAAACAAAATAGCCAAAAGTAATATTTTTAATAATTCTCCATTCGGAGGTAGTAGTCAGTTTTACATTTTAAAATTTACGTTTCGCCCAGAATTGTAGGCTTCTTCAGAATTCTTTAAAGAGAAATAACAAAAGAAAATTAGGTTGATGAACTTATTGTAGTAATAAGGGTTTTTTTATAAGATAAGATAAGATCGAGAGACGGTCGATCAGAAGACGGTTGTATCTTCGGTTGCCTCTTCTTTGCAAAAATCATAGGTTCAGCAAGCAGTGCATTATTGTGGGTGAGTCCGTTATAATTTATTTTCGCTCGTGTTGATGATGTATAAATGTCGACGGAATGGAAAATGTAAGGGTTACTCATATTAAGTAGAACATTAATAAAGCGCCGACTAAGCTATAAAAGCATTCCACCGCCTTGTATTCGAAACCGATGGTGATAGAAAAAGCGACAAAAACTGAATCTTCTTCGGGGTTTGATTTCAGTACGGATTCGGAGGAGTATAAAAATAAATTATCGTGTATTAACGACAATTTTAGAGGGGACGATCGTACTCTAATTTGTGGCATATTGAATTTAGATTTTATTGGCTATACTTCAGACGTAATTAAAAGAGTTGTTAATAATTTAATGGACCTTGAATTACTAATTACCAATCATGTAGAAGAAGATATCGAAAATGGCGATTAAAACGAAAACGATGAAGAGGAAGACGATGATATAGCCATAACACGCGGAACAGAAGCTGAATTGAAGCGAAATGACAGAAGAAATCATTTTCAAAGAGAAAGTGTAAATTGTATGGTATGAACCAGTACAAAGTCAAAATTTGTATTTCATTTCCGTAACTATTCGATCATTTAGTGGCGAAGACGGTTACACTGTTAATTATTTTGTAATAGACTTCGAGGAAAACAAAGTGCTGTTGCAATGGGACGATTTAGAAAGTTTCATTTTATCTAGAAGAATCACTAAAGGATTTATGTAAAGTATTTGTCCAGGGTGAGAGAGTTGGAATTCATTTAAAAGAGCACTCAAGGCTGAACTTCCCGCAACGACGAGTAGTGCTAAGCTGCATGAGACTTTAAGCAGAAGAAAAAGTAAATAAAAATAAAATGTAAAGTAGGAAATGTCAGACGTTTTTAAGCACTACATTAAATGGTTAAAATTGTTAGAAGTATCCTAAATTTCGTTTTACACAGCGTAATATTAGAAATAAAGGCTTTTGCTAGTCAAATCGTGTTGGTGTTTAATTTTGCAACGCTGTTTAAATTTCCACAAATCTATATAAAAATCGTCTAATAATGTTAAAAATTATTTGAGAAATCACTAATAATGAACAAATTATCCTCAAAACACGGAAACCTAAAATAGTGGTGTTTTTTATTCGATACTGAAATTTACCCAAAATCCGAATAATTTACATGTAATCCTACTAGTCGTTGGGGCGCTGAACAATTTTGCTCATTTTCTTTATTTTTTACAGTTCACGAGATATTCATGCATGGCGTGCTTATTTTGAACATACTGTATGTCAGAATAAAAAATATGAAAGAATTTATCTTCTAAAATCCCACTGATACAGATTACACTAGAATGATTGTATAAGTCTTTTCAACATTTAAGGTTATTTTGACATGCTTGGCAAAACATTTGTAGTTTAGATATTATATACATATATTAGCGAGTTTGTTCACAGTCTTGGCCGTCTGTCGTATTACAATCGCCAGTAATCTCTGTTCCGCCAATCTCCTTCCTCCATTTCTCTCTGGGTCATCGCCTCTTCTACTCCTTGTCGCCACGTTCTGCGTGGCCTTCCACGTTCTCTTCGTGTTGACGGGACCCGTTGCCATATCCTTTTAGGCCATCCAATTTCTCCCATTCTTTGTAAATGCCCGTACCACATAAGTGTCTTGGTTTCGATTATAAATATGATGTTGTCTTCTACTTCCATTCGTCTTCGTATTGCGTCATTCCTTACTCGGTCTAACCTTGACAATCCGCAACTCCTGCTTCAGAAATCCATCTCTAGAGCTTGTAACTTGTCTTTGCTTCCTTTGTTTAGCACCTAAGATTCAGAGCCTTACGTTATTATGCTTTGCATGATTGTTTTAAATATTGTAGTTTTTGTTTTTTTCTCGATTTTATCAGTCCACAGAATTGTATAGGTTGCTTGATTGCACTTCTCCTGACTTATTTTGTTAGTAATATCTTGCTGACTAGTACCTTCTGTATTAAATGTGACACCAAGGTATTTGTATCTATCACATGTTTTAGTTGTGCAATTATCCATAGGTATGGCATACCGTTTTCCACCTATAACGAGATGTTCGGTTTTGTTGATGTTTATTCCTAAGCCCCATTGCTTGTATTCTTCGTAGAGTTTTCGGATCACATAATTAGCGTCATCTTCATCTTGTGATATTACTACTTGATCGTCTGCATAAAGCAAGGTTGACAATATCTCTTCATCTACTGGTAGACCCATATTCCCGCATTTTCTTTTCCAGATTTTTAAGGCGTCGCGGTCGTTTAGATACATTTTAAATAATGGCGGCGTCATCGAGCAGCCTTTTCTGAGACCGTAAATTCTCTGGAAAAATTGTTTCCCATTTTTATGGCAAGTGGAGTTTTCGCACATAGATTTTACTGCAGAAATATATAAAGTCTTACTTATTCTTGCTACCCTTAAGGTTTCCCATAGCTCGCAGAGAGGTACACTATCGTAAGCTTTGTGTAAATCAACGAAGGTTAGATGTAATGACTTGTTATGCCCGAGCAACTTTTCACTGAATTATTTCAGACTAAATATATTATCGAGGCAAGATCGGCCCGTTTTAACCCGCTTTGCTCCTCTGGTTCTACATATTCTTCTTCTATTCGATTTTAAGTATTTTCCCGTATAAAGGGCTTATTGGACTGATGACACGTATTCGTGGATAGTTCTTGCATTCTGTTTTATTTCCTCGTTTAAATATGGGCGAGATGTATGCCTCCTTCCTTGAATATCGATGTAATGATATGTAGTAGGTCTGATGGTCCATTTTTTTTAGTTCTGTAGGGATTCCTCCCGGTCCAGGAGCTTCTCCGTTTTTCATAGTTATCATTGCTTTTCCAATTTCTTGTACCCGAATAGATGTCACGTGTTCTGGTTGCAGGTTATTGGGCGGTGTTATTATTTCGTGTTGATTATACTCTGGTCTGCTTTCCGATAGGAGATTTCCATAATAGTCTCTTCAAGTTTCTATAGGAATCGGACAAATTCTTCCCTTTTCCCAGCTATCGGTTCTTAGTCCTTTTAAGGTTTTCCATGCTTCTTTTGCTCGTGTGCTGCCAACATATGTATTTATTGATGCACACTTCTCCTGCCAGTTCTTATCTTTTGATTCTACCACTGCCCTTTTTACTTGTCTATTAAGTCGTGTGTATTGTTTTCGATCTTCGTCATCATTTGTTGCTAACGACTTCTGGTAAGCTAGTTTTTTTTTCTAATACGAGGTTTTCCACTTCCTTATTCCACCAGTAATCGGGTTGTCTCCTTGCGGTGTCTAATTCCCCCAAAGCTTCTTTTGCTGCTTCTTGTATGCAACACTTCATTTCGTTATACATACTTTGGGTATTTTGATTTTCGTTCACTGTATTTAGTTTTGCAGACAATCGTAATTTGTAAAGGAGCCTTGTGAATTCATCTTGTAGAGTCTCTAATTTAGATTTATAATTATCTTTTATAGGAAGTAGTTCTGCTATTTCATGTGTATTTTGCTTCGGAGTACGTCGTTTGTACCGAAGGTATATTGCAGCTTGAAGGAAGTAATGATCTGATCCGCAATCTATTCCTCTTTGCACTCTAACATCTTCAACTTTTATTGTATTTCTTTGACTTACGATAACATAATCCATTATAGATTGAAAGCGTCGTGTAGGTTGTCCCCAGGAGAAACGTTGTATATATTTATGTTTAAAGTAACCGTTAGTAACTTGTAATGAGTGCTGTGTGCATAGTTCAATTAATTTCTCGCCATTTCCATTAAGAACTTCTTCGCCATACTGTCCCACTACTTTGTCATTATTTTTTGATCCTATACGTCCGTTAAAATCACCCATCATAATTATTTATTTTCTATTTCCAATTTTTCCTATTACCATTTGTAATTCTTAAAAAAATCGTCTTTTATTAAATCAGTAGCTTCATTTGTTGGAGCATAGACTCTAATAATAACTATGTCAGGTCCTTTCAGCTTCATCTCGACATGTATTATCCTCTCGTTTTATCCCCTCGTTGAATTGTGTCCAGGATTTTATACATCTCCTCCATTGTTTGCGTATTACTATAGATACTCCACTTTTTGCGCGGGTGTCAACCACTATACAGGTGGATGTAATTATTTTCCTCTTCACTTCCTTTTTGTTTCCGATAATACAGCAATGTCTATTTTTAATGTATTAATTTCTCTAAATACTTCTTCAATTTGATTATTATTTTCTTGAACATTAACAGTTCCGAATTGCATTTTAGTTATTACTGATACTAATTATCTACAACTCATATACAATTTAATTGAAACTGTAATATATGTTCCATTTAACATCAGAATACTAGGTAAGAGAGGGATAATTATTGGTGTGTATCTCTACAGATGGAAGAGAAAGACTACTAATGTGTATATTCAGAAGAGAAGACGTTACAAATGTAAATAAAAAATTTGAAATTTTTGTGGTAATTATTGAAGAAGCATTAGGTAATGGAAGATAAATATATTTCTAATTGTTCAAAATTAGTTGTTAAAAAGCATTGCTGGAAAACGTCCGTTCTTTTAATCTACGTCAGACTTAGTACTGATGCTATTCCTGAATTGGTAATAGAAGCAATAGAAAATTGTACACTATTAATAAAATTTCGTATTCACGCTACCCAACGCCAACCATTAGATATAGGAGTGATTCCTTCCGTGGAGCCATTGGAGCATCATAGGATAAAAACACAACAGAATGACAACAGCAAAACGAATTTTTATAAAAAATCATTAGAGGACATTTTCAGCAATGTGCCCTAGACCTACATTCATAATGATTTTCGAAAAACCCTTGACGGAAATATATTCGCATCAGAAGTTGCATGAAGTGGAACACGGTTAACCACAAGATTTTTGATGCCGCAGAGTTGTACAGGTAATAATTAAAAATTAGGAATAAGAACCAAAAACCCATTTCGACGATGTAACAGAATTTGAAATACACCAGAACCTTCAGCATTTGATATACGTAACTCAAGACTTAAGAATCGCAGCTAATATTTAGTTTATGGATTTGTTATTGATCAAGATATACCAATATTTGACGTTGTAACTGCATGTGTAGCTACTTAATGAAATGATAGATAAAAATAAATAAAATTTAAATTTGTATATGCTGCTACAAGCAAAAGTATACTTAAAAATGTTTAGGTACATTTTTGTTTGTAGGGCACTGGCAATTCAGTATCACCCACTGTAGACTGTTCACAAAAGCACTATACCTGGGAAATACATTTGTTTCTATTGCGGAGGAAATACATCAAGGTCACTTTTACGTAAAGAAGAAAATTCTAGTTTCCTTTTAAATAATCAAGTCACATAGGCCATCGGTGACCAGCTTGACAGCGATTTCTGAGATAAAAATCTAATACAATAACATTTACTTGTTATACTTTATAATGAAAGCTATTTTTAACTGGGATACATATAGCACACAATGTTTAGATAATTAGCTTTTTTCTGCCTGCATAAGATATCTAGGAAAAGTATAATATTTTATTGCACTAGATTATATGGACCTATGTAGTCTTACTTGATATATCACTGTGAGTATTAATACTCATAAAACTAACTGAATTCACGAAACTGAACAATTATACGATTTGTACCTTATAGAATTAACAATGAATTATGAGACCTTGTTGGGATGATGACAGTGTTGTTATAATTTAGAAGTTGTATTTCAAGCATTTAGTGTGGTTATTATTACTATTAATTTAGCGTTGCTCTGTTATGCCTGTCAATACAACGCGTTTTATGTACTTTACAAGGCGGTTACCTGTTATTAGACAATTAACAGGTTAAATTATGTATGCGCTTGTAAGCTTCTTTTTTTTTAAGGTAATGCATTTTTCTATTTCTAAATATTTAATTATTTGATCACTGCAGAATTAATAATTTAAATTATTGCAAGCACTTCCACAAAAATAAGTAGAAGTAGGTAAATAAACAATAAAATAATGTAATAATCAGGTTAAATCAACTTTGTACACTCTGTATATCAACCCTCCTAAATAGAAACAGTTAAATCGCAAATTAGTCGCACACTCTGTATATGAGTGTCTCTACAATTCTAAGGTGAAGCCCAAGTTATCAAAAATTATTCATAAAGTAAATACTGTCCTGTATGACAAATAGTAGGTAGAAATAAATAACCAAATCGTAACGTCAATTTCTGACCCAACTCAATGAATGCCTAAAAATTATGAAACCACAGTGAATATCAGTTAAGCTGTGTAAACAACAGATTAAATACATAAGTGAGTAACCAAAAATTGAGGTAAGACCATAATTTATAACTGACTCAAAATTATTCAACGAGTTAATTGGGTAAATACAGAAAATACAAAATGCTGATGTAAATTACAATATTATTTTATATAATTTAGACAACAGGTCAAAATAATTCGAGAAAACTCCAATTGAGGCAAAGTTCCCAGGAGAATGAAGTATGACAAGGAAAGCAATTTAGCGGATGTAGCCTCTATCTTAAAATAAACGGATCTAAAAATCCACAAAGGTAAATTAATAATAATTGAAGCCCGAATAGGAGTTTCTGGAAGCTGGTGAATTGACGCAAGGCCTGGCATTAAGTCAGCTTAATCAACGCGTAAAATGTAAAGGGTAGCACCGAACCGAATCGTTTATCGTTACTAATCAATCTGCATAATTGTCCTTTATAGGATTTTTTTTACAAGGAATTTTATTCATCAACAAATTAAGTTGCCAATTGTCTAAATTACAATTGTCCCGCAGCCGTCAAAACAGACACAGTCACAACTGACAGCGGTTTGAATTAGGTGCACAAAAAAGGTTTGTTTAAAAATTTTGTACCACATGGAACAACAGCATAATTTTATTAAATATCAGAGTGCAGTTACAGAACAGGTAAAAGTGAAGCTGAATGCACCTACTAAAAGTTAGTGACCAGTGGCCAATGCATAATAATAATGTTCAAAACGGTAGATAACATCAAAAAGTTAAAAATACAAATCATACACAGTATCGGCTTCCCCGTTGAGTGTGCAACATGCTTAGCTGAATTTAACGGGCATCAGAGCTCCCTGCATACGGTCGTACGAAGATAGAGAACAAAGAAACTTGGGGAATCAGACCTCTTGTCGATCGCTGGGTTGTTCTTGAGCCTTCTGAATACGATTATAGAGGACATGGCAGTTGATAGCATCAAGCTGGACTAGCAGTTTATGTAGGCACCTTTAGACAACGTATTCGGAGTTCGTCAGAAGTATGAACCTTCCCTTCGGTGGCTGATTGTCTCCAACTTCGTACAGTACGTAGAAACCGAAAGCTACAGGTGAATGAGACAGACCGGTTGGTCGAAAAACGGTCCCACGAGACTCCATATAGCATGTGGCGGGTAACGTATCCATTTTCTGGTAAAGTGTTTAATTAATCTGGGCTAGACTTAATGAGAATTTAGTAAAACACTAAAATATCTAACATATCACTAACTAAATTTTCTTGTAGGTAAGAATGTTTTAAATAATCCACGAAGCATGAAGATTCCGCAATCTTAAATCACCTTCCACACTTTTACCAGCAACCCACAACTTGCACGGCCAATAACTCAAGAGGAAGTCTCGTTTGACATCTACACTTCAGGAAATTCCACCCACTTAATTCAAAATCCCCCTACAAAAGAATCTCCCCCAAATTCTCTAAAACTAAAGGAATTTAAAAAGTTCGAATTAAGGTTGGCGGCAAAATGGAATCGTAGGCAACCAAACATACCTATCAGTACGACGGGATGGTAATGCGAAAAATACACATAACAAGTCGTTAAAATCACAACATGTAGTACTTCTTATTTTAGTGTATACGTGCTTCTGCCATCTCACAGATTAAAAAATCTCTTTAAGATTTTCGGACTAGTGGACTAGTTTATTTTTTTAAATTTAGATTCAATTTGAAAGTTCACCATTTTTACAGCGGCTGTTTACTCAATTGCTTCTGTACCTCCTAACGCGTAAGAGCTTAAGCACTGTCAATTTATAATGCCTACATGACCAGCTTTGAAGAAACCGACGTGAAAGTCATAGTGAGCTTAATTTGAAAGTCAAGGAATTTTAATTCTGTTTGAATGAATACGTTCTGCACTATGTCTTGGCCACGTTTAAAAAATGGCGCTTTAAATGATAACAGAACCATGTTTGGGAATCAAACATTGATGGAACGATCTGTTTAAAATTTTTTTCGCAACCGAGCCTTTTAACTTCCTTTTCAGGGATTGGTTATGTTTTAAAATTCACACCTGCTATTGGAAGCGGTCTTAGTGATCAGTTAAACAGTAATGGATTTAATATGCGATCTCCTATAGCATTTCTGCAAAATAATAGTCATACGATCCTTAGCTGCTTTAACGGCATCAATTGATTTGTTGGTTGTAACGGTTGTAGCCAGAATGTAGACATTCTGAGCGTAAAGTAATCTCTGATATTTAAAACATTGAAGGGGTTACACAAATATTTAAAGGCATATGTACCGTTCTAGGTAATGATAATTATAATGGAAATACCGTTCCTAACAGAACTGAATTAAAAAAGAAATCTTATAAATAAACATTATTAGTACCGTGTTCAATCAAAATAACTGTGGAAAACAGAATTTGCTTTTAATTCTAAACCAGGATATTTATAAATCGTGTAAAAGAACTTGTAAAAGAGAATTAGGTGTATATGAAAGACACTCGTATGCTTTTAAAAAATTTATTTCAATCCATGTGGCATCCTGTGAAACACGGGTTCGGGTTTGGTTTCCCTGTGTCTGTTAATCATTTAATAGTGTGTTTTAGGTGAGGACACATGTACATACAGAACGTATCCCCATGTATCTTCATGTTTCAAGCATGCCAATATGGTTTTCGGTTTAGGTGTGTGTTTAAATCTTAATTACAATAAGACACTTTTCCTTTTTTTTTATTTATTTGCAAACTATTCGCAATGCCACCACAACGTGGTGCGCCATGTTAACATTCATGGCCGCTTCTCTCACTCCTCTCTCGGCCACATGTGGCGCTGTCTAAACAGTCAATAGCGGCATATTCAAAAAGAAAAAAAACTACACTTAAAGTTCGAACATAACTGGCCGCCTTGACAAACATTGATAAATGGTTGCAATGACTCTTAAAATCTAATGTTACAAGGGTAATGAAATTAAACACATATATTGTAAACAAATTAAACAATATAGAAATCATTCAGTAACACCAGCTAATAGTTAGCTGAGCGCAGATTCCGAACTCACACTAAATCTGCTCTTGGAGACGGTAACACACACAACTTGTTGACCGCACGTTTTAACACAGAACTAACAGTCTGGATGTCAGCAACCCGTGCGATTCCATCGTTGCCTATGTGTAGCTGCAAGACTCTCCCAAGCTGCCACTTGAGTGGAGGTTGGTTGTCTTCACGAATGATGACCAAGCTTCCTTCCTTTAGTAAGGTTGCGCTGTTCCGCTTCCACTTTGTTCGTGTCTGAAGTTCAGCCACATACTCCTTGCTCCAACGTGACCAGAAGTGCTGAATTAATTGTTGCAGGCGTTGGAATTGTGACAGCCTATTTTCTTTAATGTCTCGGAGGTCTCTTTCTGGCAAGGCCGTTAGAGGTTGTCCAATTAGGAAGTGACCAGGAGTAAGTGGGTTAAGGTCATTGGGATCCGACGACATGGGATACAAAGGTCTCGAATTAAGAATGGCCTCTACCTGTGTCAAAATCGTATAGAAATCCTCAAAGACAAGTGATGCATTGCCAATTACTCGTTTCAAATGTGATTTAGCTGATTTTATCCCAGCCTCCCAGAGGCCGCCAAAATGGGGAGCACGAGGGGGGATGAAGTGCCATGCAATACCCTCGTTTGACAAAGAATTTGTAATTTGTTCTTGAACTCCCCGTTCATTAATAAATTTAGAAAATTCTTTGAACTCTGCATAAGCACCAGTAAAATTGGTAGCATTGTCTGAATACAGATTCAAAGGTTTTCCCCGACGTGCTATAAATCGTCTGAAACATGCCAAAAATGCTTCAGTCGTGAGGTTTCCCACCAACTCTAAATGTACGGCCTTCGTAGCTAAACACACAAATAGACATATATAGGCCTTAATGGATTTATTTCCACGTGACCGTTTATCCTTTAGCATGAACGGGCCCGCGTAATCCAAACCACAATTGTAAAAAACAGGAGCAGGTGATAGACGTGCTGCAGGTAAGTCACCCATCAGGTGTGATGCTGCCTTGGGATTTGCCTTAAAGCAAACAACACAGCCTCGAGTAATTTTTTTTACCAAATTCTTGCCCGCGATGGGCCAATAACGTTCTCTTAAGATTGATAACAGCGTATGCGCACCGCAATGTAAGTTTTTATTATGTTCATTCTCAACTATCAGCGTTGTTAAAGCGTGCCTTTGAGGTAACAGTATCGGATGCGTTTTGTCGTAAGAGAAGTTAGCTAGTTTGATGCGACCTCCTACCCTCAACAAGCTGTTTTATCAATAAATGGATTTAAAGATAATAGTGGACTCTTTGAGTTTACCGATTTGGTTTTCGTTAACTGCCTTAGTTCCGCTGTAAAGCAGTGCCCTTGCGCGATTTTTATTAATCCTATCAACGCTTGATCTAAATCTTGAACCGATAGGTGTTCTGTCCTTTTGATTTCAGAACGCATATTGTGAATAAAACGCAGCATCCAAGCGAATACGCGTACTTTAGTTAATGATGAATATCTCGTAAATAATTCGAATTCGTTGGCGGTAGTCACCATAGACATTTTTGCCATCCGCGCTTCCGGTACATCATTTATTTCCATCTCCGAAAGTTCTAAGGGCCATTCTGTTTGATCATTAGCCAACCAGGAGGGTCCACACCACCAAATGCGAGACTCCAAAATTTGAGAGGGAGTAACG